>VXBB01001712.1:493278-605793 GCA_013399915.1 Illadopsis cleaveri
TAAGCAATTAAAGCTGCAAAAAGGTTTATTTGTGAAATTATGACTCAGTTCCTTCAGCGAGAAGTATTTGCATCAGTCAGAATTTGTTGAGCGGCTGAACAGAATAATTCCTCTGATTCAGGGCTGGTGTTGGTAGCCTGTGTGCACACCAGCCAGAGGAAAAACATCGTGTTGTGTAATAAATCACTGCATTAGGCAGTCAGCTTTGGCTGTTCCTGCAACCTGCACTCCAATTTTAATCAATATTTGGGAGGATTTGTTAGGCTATATGGACAAATCCTGAGGCCTGCACTCAATTCCCATCAAAGCATCGTGGTTATTAAGGAGAATGAGAAGTTTGCCTGAGTGACAACCTTATAATAAACCAAAAATTTTGAGATCTGAATTTATCACACTTCATCACTGCTCTACAAACAGATTGGCTTCCCCTTGCAACCCTTCTTGCAGAGAAGTTTGCTCATTTTGGAAGCTGGGGAAGTTCATTTTCAAGTAGGTTAAGCCAAAAGGTGCCAAAAATGCATTTTTCTCCTAGTCTATTATTGTATCTTACACTGTAAGTGAGAAGTAGCTTCACCAAGGAATTGATTTCCTGCAAAAGAGACTGAAGCCATGGCTGGAAGATGATTTTCATAACAGATGCAGCCCTTCAGCAGAGATTCTCAGCTTTTTTCACTGCTGGATAGAAGCAGGTCTTGAGTTCAATCCTTCTATTTAAATATTTCATTAAGGGCAGGTATGTTTTCTGCTTCCCTCTTAGGGCTCCAACCTTCAATTTCTAACTTATCAAAAATCCACTTTCTTTTATTTTTAACTGAGCTCCTCTATTATTTTCCACTTCACCTACCACTCCCAGAGACACACACCACTGAAAATCCCAATATCTGATCTGAAGATTATTTCACATCCTAGCACTCAAGCCACAGTTACAGATATGTGGGAAAAACAAAAATTAAAACCAAACCCCTCTCCTGAATAGACATTTAGTTATAGCAGCAATCCTTTTTTTTTTTTTTGCCTTTCTCTAAGATTTGGAGACATCCAAGCAGGGTACTTTTCAGGATGTAACACTAAGAAACATCTCATTTCCATTCAACTACTGCACTCATATATATATATATACACACATATATCTATCTCATACATATGCAGAGCTCAAGAGGTCTTTTTAAACGTACCTTTCAGGCTGGATAAATTGTATGTTTACTCTCCCAATTTCATTTGGTTGGATGGCCCATCTGAAAATTCAGGAGAAAAATATCTCAGTTCAAGACAAGGCAAAAGGTTTTGTACTTTTTTTTTCTTTTTCAACAAAGTGAAAAGATTTTCATCTTTTCAAGTCATTCCACATTGAAATGGAAGCCAAAACAAAATAGGAGCCAAAGAAAGTACCCCAGAAATCTGCTACATTGTGGTCCCCTTGTTTTGTCTTTTACAGGCTCTTTTAAAGGTCTAGTCTTAATTTCATTCTGGAAATGACACAAATACTGGAATCTCCTCTTTTCCCCCCAGAAAGACTTTTTCACCTGTCTCTATTTCTCACACATTTGAGATGATTTCTCTGGAAGAGAGGAAAAGAAATAATCGCCCTGACACAGACACTTCACACACTCAATCCGCATTTTGCTCTAGGCATGTCTTAAGTTTCAGGTAGGGATTGGGGGACTTTTGTTACTCCTGCCTTGACCTCCCTCCTGTTAATTCTCATTTTAAGAGAGCAGAAAAGTGCATTTCATGCTCTGGTCATTAGAATTCCATTTTGCTGGGGAAAGAGCACCAGGCCATCCTTTTCCCCGAGAGGGCAATTCCTTTGGTGCCTGTCATGCCTCATTACTCTGAGCAGCACAACTTATGCTGGAAAAACAGCAAGCAGGAGAAACTGCAACAAAACCAGCAGCGTCACTGCAAGGCTCCTAACTCACCAAATAGCACAAACATGATGTGAATAATGACTTTCTTTCAGGTTTACACAGTCCTGCTTCTTGCGTTGATACTTGTTTAGGTACTTTGGTTGCATTGTCAATTACCTGCTCAATTAAAAAGTGCTGATGATGAGAGAAATGCAGGCAATGAGCAGGGTCGGGTCGGTCTCAGCTGTGTGTAGCCTAAAGCAGACTTTGTTAGACAGTCAACAGCACAACTCGCTGGGAATGTGCAGCTACAGGGCCAGGACTTCTGCATCAATAAAATTAATCCATTTTGCCTCATAGATTTTTGTGAAAACCCTTTAGTTTAGAAAAACAAAACTGATCTGTGCAGAAGTTTAAATAAAACCCTGCATTCCATGCACTGGCCTCAACCCTAGGCCATTCATTTGTAGGACAAACAATCCCCATTTAAGCTAACTTGAGTGCAAATATGTACAAAACCATGAACAATAACTTGTTCACGGGTTATGAGAGATCAGAACACCTCCCCACACACAGGAGCAGGGGCAGCATGAGCAAGGCAGGTATGAACGGCACTTGAACACCTGAGAGTGACTGAACCCTCCTGTGCTATCGGGGGAGGAGTTTCACGGAGCTGCAGCAGCGCTGCAAACCAGGGGCAGGGGCTGCATCCAGCATCCCACACCTCCTGCAAGGAGCAGCCACAGCTCTTCCCTGCACAGAGAAAGGCATTGCACAAACCAGCTTAGCAGAATCCCAGAGGAAGGACAGTGGGGTTTTCACAGTGGAGATTTTGGGTTGGTCCGACTCAAAAAGTGACTTACAAACATTGAAAGAAAGGTGGCAGGGGAAGAAAAAAGCTTTTCTTTCTTTTTATTGTTTGGTTTTGATCCAAATTAGCATGAAGCTGGTGAAATGAATGTTTCTCTGTCGGCAGTTAGTTTCTCTGTCAGTTTAGTCAGGGAGGTTGGAACTCACTGAGCATCTGCAAGGTCCTGGAAGCTTCTCTTCACCCAGTTGTTGCACCACCAACTTTTGCAGGGCAGCAGGCTCGGTACCCCCAAGCACTGGGGTCAGCTCTATGCAGCCACTCGACCATCTGCAGGAACTCAGGAGGGACTCAGTAAAAGTTCATCGGTTAAAACGCACCAAACCGGCCCTTTTGTTGATTTATTTTTTCGGATTAAACTGTTTTACTGGAAAAACTATGAGCAGTTTTACCTTATCTCACACTGTACCTGGCAGTTACCTGCCTCCTCCCTCCATCTCGGCACCTTTCTCTCAGGTTCTCTGCCTTTCTCCCTTAAAATCCTCTTGCCTGGAAATTTTCAAGTCTCAGGAATCTGACCTGTCTTGTGTTTGTGCCCCCCTCCAGTCAATAATCGCATTAGCACATCTGTGTGACAGAAATAATAGCTTTTGTCTCCCAAAGATCCAGAGTCTTGTTGCCAGGCAACTCCATCCCGAGGCACCAGCCCAGCGAGGAGCGGGTGTGTGGGAGGACCGAGCCCGGCTGCAGGAGCTGCTGCTTGTGCTGCGGGTAGCTATAATTGGGGGGAAACTTGGAATACACTGTTTTCACCAGAAAGCCGGGAGAGCACAGCCCTGACAGGCTCAGAAACTTTCAATTAGGTGGCTACAGTCTGTGTCTGGCTCTGGTCTCTTTTGTTCTGATGTTACAGAAAAGCTTCGGCAGCGCTGCAGATCGTTGGGCTGGCTTCTGTCAGAGGAGCTCAGGGCACTGCAGTGGAAAGGTAAACACGGTCAATCTTTCCAAATCCACACAGAACACAGGCTACACATGTTTTGGGGGCTGATCCTCCTCAGGGACCAGGCTCTTTCCACGCTCCACCGTCAGGAATTGCAGCAGCTCAGCTGCTCTGGCATTGTTTGTGTGCCATCTCAGTCACAGCCTGGCAGCCTCAGCATCGTGTGGTTAGAAACCAGCATTTCACTTGATAACCAGTCCTTGGTTTATGAAATATCACCCTGTTCATCCTGGAGGGAAAGAGGAGTCCCTAAAATAATATGGTTGGCTGTTGACAAAGATGGGATGGGAATTCCTGACAGAGCCTAATTTTATTCATCTGATTTACACTGGCTGCTCCTCTGTCAGAGCTCGATGCAAACACTAAGGCACGTATAGCTGCTGCCAGCACCCAGCCTCCTGCCAGGGCACGACTGTGCTGCCCAAATGTATTTTGGATTCAGTGCATGAAATACAGCCCCTGCCTGCTGACAGCTTCTCTCACCTGTACAGTGCTACAGGACAAAGGTTTTGCCCATAAAATAGGTGCACATACAGCATTCCTGAACACTGTTTCCTGAAGGAAACCTGGTATTTTTTACAGCTGGGATATAGCCCAGAAGAGGAGCTTAATCCCCACCATCACTTCTGACTCTTTAAACTGATACTTGGTAAATCCAGTTTCAGCCCTGGGATGTTCACAGCTCTCTCTGCATGTGCTATCTTAAAATGCATCTCTTTGGTCTCAATTTCACCTGGGGGAGTGGAAGTTTTCCAATGACCTAAATGACCCAGAATCAATAGCAATCGAGCTCTGAAATGTCATCATTGGATTCTCACTGTGTGACAACAGCCAGGCACAACGATCACTGTGTGCACAGACATTCATCTAAGAAGGGCTGCAGGAAAAAACTTAAGAGATTCCTTGAATAAATTATTTAGTGTTTGTTATTCAACCTCCTCCTTTTACACATAAGTCACTATATCCAACTGGGTAAAGAACCAGCTTCATAACCTGTCTGGTACTATAAAGCATCTTTGATACTTCCCACAGAGACATTTGTAGAGTATTTAGGATGGCAAAAGTACACAACCCCACGTCAGGATGCTTCTGCTTCCACATGAATATTTGTTTAGCTGGTGCTCAGTGGCTGAATTGCTGAATATACCACATTTTTTACAAGCTATCTCATCCTTTACAGCAGCATTAAAGTTTATTTCTTTTTCTAGGCCCCACATTTTAGGACGGGTAACTATGCTGGGCTCAGCCACAGCTGCAAAGCCAAGCCTTGGATATTAGGCAAGTGTGAACAGGGCCGTGTTAGATTCACATCTTGGAAAGCACAGCTGTGGCTGGCCATAAATTGGATTTTTTTTTCCTTTTGGCTTTCCTAAGAACTTTGGTTTATGATCTGAAATACAGGCAAGAAAGGAGGTAATATTCCTTTAAAGGCACCATATTTTAAAGGGTAGAGAGAAGTTATTTCCCATTTTATAGGGAGAAAAAAAACAGTGATTGTGTCCAAGTATCAAAGGAGATGAGACACAGATTTTACCTTAAAAAGTCAGATGGCACAGGTTATCTAGGCTTTGCTGCCTGCTGGGAAAACACAAATAAAGACATGAAAAAGCCAAGTGAAAACTGGGGAGCATGTCAGGAAGCACAGGGAGGGAGCACTTCTCAGGCACAAAGGTTTGGAGGCCATGAGACACATCAACTTCTCAGAGCTTCAGAAGAAGCAGATGGAAAGGAAACCACAGGTATGGGTTGGGGAAACCACTCTGAGGACAGTCTTTGAGATACAAAAATCTTTTAAAACTGTTTAAGGGAATAACTCTGTCCATGTCAAGCACTATTTGCTCTTTCATCAGCCTGGGAAAAAAAAAAAATAAAAATTACAGGCACCCAGAGAGCAAAGATGTGCAGTGAGTTGAAATCACATGCCTCTAGGTCTCGTTATAATAGTGCTGTAGTTATCTGTTAGCATGAAATGCCTCTCCACTGCAACGGGGGGGGTTTGCTGCAGCACCTAATTTAATCTTTCAATGAATGTGTATTCCCTTGAATACAGTGTATTTTGTTTGACAGTTCTTAAACGCTTGGATGAGTCTAAACATTGAGGAACTGCAGTACACACATTATTTTTCTGCAGATTCGTTTAGCAATCCGAGCTCACAGCCGGATTATTAATAACGAGCTAAATAATACACTTTTCACAGGCTTGATGGGCATTTGAAATCTGGAAAACAAAGTACAACGTTTTCTGCTCAGCTTCCCTCTGGAATTGTATTGAATATCACAGATAACCCTTTAGGAAAGGTTGTTTTTTCTCAGGTTTTTACTTACACTGAGGAAACTAATTGCAAGGGGGAAAGTGATGGTAGTAACTTTCTTAACATGTGTTTTGCAAAGGCACAGAGCTATTGTTACACCAGAATTTTGGCTGATAAAATGGCAAAAGCTTCCTAACCTCTTGGCTGAATTCCTTCCAAACCAGCAGCAGTTCTGCAGTATTTTGCAGATGCAAGAACTGATGACCAACCCATCCAGATGTACCTAAATTATCTTTACAGATTAACTTTACAGCCCAGCTACTACTGACAGCCAGGCTGCAGAAGCCAATCCCTGCAGAAGTCAATTTTTAAGAATGCACCATTGTCTCACGGCTCAGCTTCTCTTGTTGGCACAAGTTGTTGTTGGTCTGTCCTTTCTACTCCAGCAGCTCTTTGGAGCTCTGTGGAGAATCAAAGCCTTCAGCACTACACTGCAATCCCCAAAAAGATGGTTCCTGCCCCTGACCACTTCTGTGATTGCATCAGTTAAAATAGATTGAGAACAGTGGACAAGACACTGAATTCACAAACTGTTCTGCAAGACCAAAGCACACTTCAAGATAAAGGCAGGAGCAATTGTTCTGAGTGACTCAGCTGTGTTTGAGGCAGGAAGAGTCACTCACACTGTGCAGCGTGGGGGTCTCAGGGGGTCAGACAGAGAGGCAGCACCCCTCAAATACTGACAGGTGACAACAGGATCTGCAGAGTGGAAGAAAATAATCTTATGCAGTGAGCAGTTGTATCCAACTGAGAATCCAGGATTATTGACATCCAGAGAGCTGCCAGGCTTAGAGGCGAGCCAGTGAGCACAGTAGCTCAGCAGATCTGCTGCTGGTCCCAAGAGTCAGCTACAGCTGCTCTGCCAGGCAGAGAACCCAGACATGCTCTGACTTAGCCCATCCTGCTCAGCCATGCCAGAGCATCTGGGTTCCTTGGACATCTTCCTTTCCACCTAGAAACTCCCTCCAGCCAGAATGGGAAGAGTTTTTACATTTGTGCAGTAGATCAGACACAGAAGAGGCACACCAGAGATTCCTGGCTAGGCCCATGGCAGGTGCTGTGGGAAATGGGCACCAAGCCTGAAACCTGCTGCAGGTGTTGGGTTTGTGGCACGTGGAGACATCAGCTTTGTACCTGCCTGTTGTAGGTGAGAGATTTCCATGGGAGCTATGAACAGGAGCAGCCCCAAACACAGGGACATGGATCAGGGAATGCATTTCTGTTCCTACTAAAGCTTTTACATTCCTAGAAATTTAAGGCCCAGTTAGTCTCCCAATTCCAGAATTAGGAAATTCCCCCTTTTCCCCAGAGCTTCCAATACACACAGATCCCTTTACCTCTGTCCCTCCCATCTTTTACATCCACACTCATGCCAACATGGTTCACAGGCACACTCTTCTCCAAAGAGGATCCTTTGCAAAACAGCAATTTTTTTTCTTCCTCCTCTCCCTGCCTTTTACTCCTTAGCCTTGTCAGGAATCTTTTCACCTGTCCTCTCACACTCAGATGTTCTTTATTTTTGCTGAAGATTTCTCCTTTTCAGTACGGGACACAGAAAGCAGAAGGTTTCATTCAGCAGTGACTGTGAGAAAAATATCCCTGTCTAAAACAAGGTACCAGCAAAGCAGAGAGACGAGGAGAGTGAGGGAAAGAGAGAGTGTGCCTGCAGGGAAAGTAGCTTAAGGAGAAGTGTAGGAGGAATACTGATTCTAGACTTGCAGCAGGTCTATTTTTCATAAAGATAACAATAATATGGTGTAATTAGGGCACAAAATCACACTAATTGCTGAGTGCTTGTCTGCAGGGTTCACTAGGAGGGAAAGAAACAAATGGGGCTGAATGGATCCTGCTGGGGCTAGCACTGAGATGAGTTTTCCCAAACCCATCCAAAGGATGTCACTGCTCAAAGTTAGAAGTGTGCATTGCAATTTCAAGCTTTTTTTTGTTTTTTCCCCATTATAAATTCCCCTGGGCCAGGTGTGGGAGGGCTGTTGAGGGTTTACTGACCAGGGCAACACCACAAAAACAAACCTGTCTTGGGGCCTGAAAAACAAGAATGCATAATCCATGCTGCTTCCAAAACAAGACTGGAACATTGAAAACTGGCATGTCTTGGCACCACACCCTCACAATAATAAAATTTCTTTCTTCTGCACTCAGTGCTGGGGAGACCTTTTACTTTTCCTTTGCTATGGGCTTTGCTCCTTGCATCCTCCCAAACCCACAGGAACAATGCCATAAATGTCCTCTGCAGCCAGCAGGGCACAGGAGCCAGTTCCTGTGTTCAAAGGGAGAAGGATCCAGCTCACAGAACCTCCTTATACCGAGATGAGATATGATCTCCTTCTGATTTAGAGTGGTTGGTACTGGGCTGAGCAACTTTCCAGGGGGCCATAAAGCACAGAGCTGCTGTGATCTCATCCAGCTACTGAACAACTGTCTCCAAATTGGATTTATTCCTCATTGTTTCTTATCCTCTGTTGAAAATTACTTTTGCTTTAATTTTCTACACAGTCTCCTTAAGTAAGAACAACAGTATCCCTTGAAAGAGAAGTTCACAGTGCCAGTTTCTAGCAAGTGTATACTTGAATTTCTGCTCAGAAGATTTTCACAGTTCTTTAACACCAACTGTATCAAAAATACCTGTAGTCAAAGAACCTTTCTAGCTGAAGTCACTGCTGGATAATCCCCTCCCTGGGGTTGTGGCTGTAAGCTTCATTCAACTTTAGGTGGTGCTTTTCCAGAGATTTTAATCTTTTTAAGGATTTGTGCTACAAAATCACTGCAAAGTGCTTATGAGTCACATCTGAAAAGGGAATTTGAGTTAGAGTCAGAGCAGTAGGAGCTGGAAAACCTGCAGGCAATGGATGCAGGCAAAAAAGCAGCAGCACAAACTCCTTGACTCAGTGTGTCATGTTGGAAGGAAAGAGACTGCCCTGGTCATTAGTCCTGGTGCAAAGAGCCTTTGTTTTATACAGGAGAGGTTTTACTGTGGGATCTCCCCCTCCAAGCTCTCCTCATGTCCAGTCACTCCTGCACCTGAAGGATTTGTTCCCTGGATAATATTTTTCCCCCAGCCTTGGACTGAAGGGTGCTGGTGATGGTAGAGTGTGTGTTATCCCTCACAGATGTGTTCCCATTCTGTTTAGATTTAGCCACCAGTTCCCTGGGGTGTTCTGGCGTCCCCACACACTGCCCTACAGTACACAGAAAGGCCAGTAATAAATCAGGTTTTAGTATCCAAAATTACTTGTCACTTGTCCTGCAGTCACCTTACTGCAGACGGTGCAAGTTCTGGGGCTCAGCGATAAAAGAAGAGGTGAAAGCATAAAGAGGAATTTAAAAGATTTCCTTCGCCGTGTGCCATCCATCGAACCTGCCAAGGTGCTGCCTTGCAGCTGCCATCCAGGCAAAATCCTCACCCTGAATGCAGCTCTCCCTGGGGAGGAGGATGCTTTGTGCCTACCCCGTTGTTATGCACCCAAACTCTCCGTGGTGTTTGTATCACCCTCAGGATTTCTCCCCAAGCGTTTCTCGTGAGTCACCATTTAATCAAGGGTCTCTTTTTAACTCTCCCCACACAGAAGGGATGACTGCATCTGTCTCTTGATAACAGCGATGCTCTTTCGACATGACTGGGCAGAATTTTATGCTAGCCAGAACATCCTAATGAATGTTTCAGTATTTAATTGTAAGCAGACCTTTACCAACTGCAAATTAAACATACTTTTCCAGCTGGGCGAGCAATATTTAAACCTCAGTGCATTGCTTTTAAATATTAAACTGTAATTTAGGTGAAATAACGATTCCTTGAGCAAGTTCAGAAAGGGGGATAAGGTAAGATATTTGTGCTATTTGTTGCAAGGTTCTGATTGTGATCAGACAGAACAATTTGGGGCTGGGTGTGTTTGGGACAGAAAATTCTCTAACCACGCCTATGAGAGATACTGCAATGGAAGCTCACTTTTTTGATAAATTAAAATGAGCTAAGAGGTGTTTAAAACTTCAAATGTTGGTTGCTAAAAGATAGTACAAAAATAAGTAAATAAATACTATGTAATAATACTTAAATAGAGGAGCAAAGGAAATGTAATGGAATACTTCTCAGTGATGATCCATCTTAGCTTGCTTTCATGCTTCCAGGAATCCATACAAAAGCACCAGGAAAAAAAAAAAAGCATGAAAGTTGTTTGGTTTAAACAAATTGTTTGGCATAGACATCCTTCTTGCCAGCCTGTTGCTGCTGAAATTAAATTGGTGTCTGTGTTTTGAGGCTGTTTCAGACTTGATCACACTCCCTGGCCTTAAAACTGTAAATCAATACAGCCAAAATGGATCTCTAGGTCCTCACATCTTAACAACAGCTGCATTAGTGCTGGCTGCTGAATTTGAAAGTTTCAGAAGTTCTTCTCAGCCTAAAATCTGTCTTGAGTATGGATTCTGTGCTGCAAGAAGCTCTGCCCAGGCGGATTTGTAGGAAACAACCTTTCACCATCACTTTACAGATGATGAATGAAAGGAGGGAGAGATTAAGTGCTTTCCAGTGAGAGCAAAGCTTCTGCAGAGCCAGCAGCAAACTGCTGTTATTTGATTCCCTGTGCAGTACCTGGGCCCTGAGCTCGTCCTGCTGTACTGACATTAGTGAGATAACCCCAAAAGGGACCACAACAGAACCACAAGATTCTCCTGCTTCAAAGGTGACCTGCCGGGGAATGCACTGGCCTCACTTTGGTGTCCTCTCCTCGTGGTCCGTTTTGGAGAGTGTCTAAGTATTAATCAATTAATCATTTCTGAAGTGTAATCAAGGGCTGGAGTTGTAATCAAATGGCAACCCAGTAGAACACGGGGATGTTTGTCTGCCTGGCTGCCCCTCGGAGCCACATTAACAATTATCTCTGCTGAGTGACCCCCTGATCCTGCACAGCTTAGCTGAAAGAGATGCATCCAAGTAGCAATTTCACCTTTTGCCTTCATTGTGTGGAATTATTCTAACTGTTTATTAAATTCCCAGCCTCTCCAGAGCTTGCACAATGGGAAAATCGTTACTTAAACCTGCAATTACTGTAATGAGAAGATTTAATGAAGTTATCATTAAGGAAGATTAAATATTTTCTTTTTTTTCCCCCTCCCCCTTTATTTATAATCATCTTTTTTTCTCCTTCTCCTCAAACTGAAAAGAACTGGCATTTCTAGTAGAGCCCGCCAAGAAGAGTCTGTGGAAAAACCAGTAGCAGAAAGAACTACAAGGAAGGAATCTGATATCAGTTCATCATGAGGTTTTCTGGAACAAGCCAATTCCTCATAGTTCTGTAAAGGCAGATCTCAAATTCTGTACCTTACTGTTATGTGATGTGATTATATTCCTGGTGAAAGCAGGGGACATAGCTGTAAAATGCATTGTTCTGGTATATTTATTGTATATTTAATTCATTAAAAATCCTTTTTTCCTCACTTCTCTCTGAAATACCTCTATAGGCAGAAAATATACTCTCAAAAGCTGGGAGTGAATCACTGGAAAATCAGCTCTCATTTGAGATGAACAATCTAGAAACAGAGAAAACACTGAACACATTGTCAAACGTGGAGAACACATTTCAGCACTGGATAAGGACTCTCATGCTTGTGAAAGTTGTTGCAAAGGCTATATAAACATGGCAAAAGGAGCTAAAATAAGCCCCTTGTTCCCAAAACATTGGTAGGCTGTTGAAGAGCACATTTTACAACAGATGCTGAGCACTCTTCCCAGACACTGATATCAGTAAAAGAGATTTAACAACCTCTGCACTTAGATCTTCACAAACTCAGTTTACTTCTACAGCTAAAAAATCCATTACATGCCCAGATACTTGAATAACAGTTGAGCTAAACCCAAATGTCCTGCCAAAGGCACTCTGCTGACACTCTGAGCAAGATATTACTGCCAGGCATCTAGATCACCCTATGGTAGCCAGACTGGCACTGTGGAAAATATGTACAGGGCAGCAAAGACATCATCCAAAACATCTCATCTCAGTTTCTAAATGTTGCTGGTGAAGATATTCTCCCCAGGGTCATGGATTTGACCTTCTCCTCCCTCTCTTTTCTACAGTGAGGAAGTAGAGACCAAGAATTCCAGTGCATAAAAGGGCAACGTGAGGACACAGCACCATCAGAGGGGTTTGAAGATAAATAGCAGTAATACTGCAGCTGTATGAAGCTGTCATAAGCAATATTCCCATTGGAAAAGCTGTTAAAATACTGACTTTACACTGAGCAATATCCTGGGAGAAGGCCTCTGAATTATTCCCTGGGGTACCTGGCTCTTACAGAGGCATGATGGATGTCCAGGCATTAGTGGTGCCATCTCAAGCCATCAGAAGTGTTGACACAGGGGGAGCAGTCTGATTAAGTGTTCTTGTTCAGTTTTCTATATAAAACACTGTGTAGGATAGAGAAGTAGAACTCTCACCTTTGCTCCATCTTTATTTGTATCCTCAAAATGTAACAAAAAATAGAATAAAACCACTGGGAAGACAAGACTGATCACAACACCATCCTCGTGCTTGCTGGAGGCAGGAGCTTCTTTTGCTGGCTGTGGATCCATCCAGTTCCAGGGGTCTGAATATTTTTAAGTAACTGCCTATTGATGTCCTCTTAACATTTTAATTGCTCCCCTTGGACATATCCTGAGTCTGTGCATCCCTCAGCACAATGGGGGCTCATTCACATCTAGGTCTCCTAAGTGAAGGAATAGATTCCTCTTTGAGGGTCCTACTGAACAGGTGAGGATGATCCCTGTTTTCTCTCCTCTACCCTTTCTGTGTGTTATCCCAGGAGAAAAGTCTGCTAATTAGGAGTGGCTGATGCTGATTCTCCATTTGCTTCAGAAATTACCCAGGCCCTAATGAAGAAGTTCTGAGTGACAGCTAATTTGCACAGTTTAGGGAACTGAATCACAGAGCATCACACAGGTCAGAGCCTTGGTATCTGCCAGTATCTGTTGTGTCTGACAGGATTGTTGTGCTGGGTTTCTGGAGGGCATTTGCTGCTAATAATGTTTTAACTTTCAACAACAGCAAGTAAAGTCTCCCCAAACAGAACAAATTAATTGTCAGGGCAATAGCTGTAATGAGGCTGTAAAATGAAACTCAACACCCCCAAACAGGGTTGCATTTCCTGGCTTCCCATTTTCAAGGATCTGATTATACCTTGTTTGGATATCACCTGAATTAGGGGAAATGATGGGGAAATGGAGGTGCAGGAATTCTGCAAGTGGAAGTTCTGTGTTTTCTTCACCTGGAGAAGAACAAAGATGATATAAATGCTGGAAGGCACTATAGAATAATCACACCCTTCTAAAATAGAAATAATAACATATGCACATAAATGGAAAGACTAAAGACTTATTTGGTAAAATAAATTAGTCATTGGCTCTGTTCCCTTGATCATAAATTACATGGTAAAGAAAAATCTCAATTTCAGTGAGTGTCTGAAAGTGCACTGAACATATTTCAATAAAAATGCCAAAGAATCTGTTCTTTCAGTACCCAATAGACTGGAATGAAATTCAGCACTTGAGTGTGACTGACACAGGGACTGCTTCATTTAATAAATCAGGAGAGCCAAGCCTGACTCCAGGTCCCAGTCCAACCCATAATGGACATCCTGAGGCAGAGACTGACTGAAATGCAGAGTATTTGTAGTTGACCAAGGAAAGGATTTCAATGACTTGTGGATGAGTTTGAGCTCATGGATCAAGAAGTGTGAGGTGGGGTTGGAAGGAGGATGGAAAGTTAAAATCATGTGAAAGACTGAGGTCTCTCTCAGCTATTTTGTGGTCTTGTGAAGCTCAGTGCTGTGCTGTGTGACCACTGCTGACCCATGTTTATGGTCCCTCCAGTGCTGCTGTCTCTCTTTTCTGGCCCTCCAAGCAGCCACACCTCATGTTTGGGAGGTTCAGGCACTCTCTCCAGGCTGCACTGACACTGCTCTGCAAAGCTGCTCAGTGTCTGCATTCCTGTCTGCTGTACCTGACACAAGTCCCACTGTGCTCCAGGGCTGTCACAGGGGAGAGCAGGTGTCACCTCTTCCCTTTGAGTTCTGCCTTTACAATGGTTACCACAAAACCAAAGCACTAATGAAAAGAGTGCAAACTTTTCCACTTTCTGTATTTCCAATGAAATGGACTGTGTGCCTCTAGAGAGGGGAAAAGATATTTGGATCTTCCTCTCAATTATTTTTCCAGTCTATTAAACGGTCTAAACCCCAGGTTCTCAGAAATATGCAAACACATAAATAAAATAAAACCTAGAGAGAATAAATGAAAATGGAAGCCTCTGCTCACCTCACCCAGTATCCTAGTTGATCATCCCCAGGAGACAGCTTCAGAAGCATGGCTTTATGACCATGAGAGAAAATAATGATGTGCTGGGAAAAATTGCAAATGCACAACCCTGCTACACAGAAAGTGGATCCCCTACATGATTAATCATTGCCATTTGCAAACTAAATAGTGGTGGGAGAAAGGGAAGGGATGTCTCTCTTTAATTTGATGCCTTTACACAGCAAGAAGCTACCACTGAGGGTGCAGAAGGGAAGGGATAAAGACAGGAGTGACAGAAAGGGAAAAACTTAATGTCCCCAAGTAATTGAAAGGAAGTGTTCTCCCAAGATATAATGATGCAAACATGTATCACGTGGAATTTTAGCTATCCCAGCCTAAATTCTCTTTAGTTTCCTGCCAGTTCTCTGAAAAAATATCCTTTTGTATGTCTGAGGCTTTGAGAGGAGACAGGAGGGCACCCTGCAATGCACAGCCCATCTAAGACACTGCAGATCCTATTCCTTAGTTACACACCTGCCCTTTAAAACATACATGTACTTGTGCTTTATCAGTCAGATTTGGTTTCCCAGCTCTGGTTCTCAGTGACTTTTTAAGAAAAAGGAGACCAGGGGCCAAGGTACAGCTCATCACAGCTCTCTTAAACACCAAGATTATATTTGCCTGCATTTATCCCATCATTTAGACTCCCAGCTCATTCACTACCCATCTTATAAGGCCCCCAAATCAGTGAAGATCCTCCACCCCATGTAGATCTGTCACCTTTTTGAAATTCCCATTTGTTTCTGCTGTCACTCTGCCTCATGGCTCAGGTAATATCCCAGCTGATCCCTTCTACCTCTCCTTTCCAGAGTGTGCCTGGCTGGGAAGCTGACTCATGAAGTGAGGAGCAGCAAACAGCAATTTGGTGTTCTAAGCTTGTCCCTGCCTTCCTGACCAACACCTGTGCCAGTCACACCCTGCACCTTCTCCCACAGATGCCTGGCAGGGCAGCTCCCTCCTCTAACAACCCCATCACACACTGAATTGACACGACTGGAAAACCTCATCTTCAGCTACTCTTTCCCATGGCTTGGAAAAATCAGATTATGTTTTCATAGCTTTGAAATAAAATAATGCAGGCAGTTGGCAAAGCAAATAATGCTGAAATAATCAGGCACTTTTTAGTCAATCATTTCACTGAGAAGGGCTATGGTTTAGCTTGAAAATGTTGAAGAGGGACAAAGCATGAGGAAATGGATAGAAACGGTTCATTTGCTGTGGTTTTCTGTTCCCCTCACCATGTTGTTGCTGTTTATACTCCACACAAACCAATTGAAGAATATCTGGGGAAATCAGAAAAGTTCATATACCCATCTGTCTTCTGTGGGATCCATTGAATGGGTTGGACTTTGGATACTGCTCTGCTCTTTGGGGACAGATAGAGAAGCTTCTTCCACTCTGATAGACAAGAGGAGCTCCCAGTTTTCCCCTGCAGAAAACCTGCTGCTCAGCTCTGTCCCAAAACTGGATAACTGGGGTAAACAGGCTAATTTTAACCTCTGCCTGATGGTCAGTGGTGAGTGCTTAGGAGAAACGGGACAGCAAAGATCTTTCTCTTGGTAAACTCTGCTAGCTCCTCACAGTCCATGATTTAGGAACTGCTAGAGCTTGGGAGTGTGTTTCTAAAGGTACCAATAAAATGCTTGAAAGAAGGTTTTTTCTTCCTTTATTAAGGAAAGTGATGCAGTTTAGAAAACTGAAATCTTTTTAGAGATTAATCAGCTATACTGAGAAACTGAATATTGTAAGCAACCAACATTTTCCTGATCACTGTTCAGCAAATACATCTTCAACTCTTCCTTTTCCTAGAGCATTAATATTGAATACATAGCTGTGAGGAGGTTCCTCTTCAGGACATAATAAGTGAATCCTCAGTCTTAGGTTATGAGGGTTGAAGTGGCTGTTTTCTGGTGTGGGGAGATGATCCAAACTCAGAGAGGAGAAACATTGTAAAGAAATTTTTGGAAAGGTCTCAGTCATCCTACTAATCTGTCTCTGCAGAGTCACACAGTCTCCTCACAACTAGAACCCCTTGGCACCTTCAAAGAGAAGTGAAAACCACTTACAAAAAATTCTCTAACAAACCCAGGGATTACCTCAGGGCAGAGCAAGCAGCACCCAGTCCTTTACAAATTATGGGTTTAGAATTCTTTGTCTTTCTCTTGGCTTGAACCACGAGTGAGCACTTCAGATGACACTGCTGTTTTGGGACAGCTTCCTTCAGAATCCAAGAGCTGCTTCAAGCTGGATATGCAGTTTGGAAGGCAGAAGATGTGAAAACACTTTCCTTCTGGAAGTGTCATGAGAAGCCATGCAGAGATGTTCCCATGATCTGTTCCAGCAGACCTAGAGAGCATCACTGTGCAGGGAACATGTGGGACAGAGCAGGCTGAGAGCAGTGAGGGTGTTAAAGCTTGAAACAGCAGTCCAGAGTCCATTCTGCCCCTGGAAATACTCCAGAGTTGGCTAAAAAGGGCCCTGAGCTGTCCTTTTCCCTGGGTGGAAAAAATCTATTAACTTTGAAAGTAGATCTCACCTTGATCTCGGCTCTGCTTTGAGTGAGGGCTTGATGAGATGACCTGTGAGTGTCCTTTTCAATGTAAACTGTTCTATGATCCTGTGAGCCCAGGCAAGGTCATCAGCAAAGCAACTTTTTATTTCCATGCTTCTATTTTCCTCCCTGACTTAGCTTGGCTCTTCCATTTCTCGTGGTAAATGAGCTTTGTCACTGGACAGCTCTCTCTTCTCCACCATGAGGAAGACCTTGACAAGCCCCTCAAAGAGCTGTAACAGCAGTTGTATCCCTATAAAAAACAAAGGAATTCCTCAGTCTGTGCACAGCTGATGTTATAAATCTGAACTGATCTAAACAAAACAATGAAAGCTAGTATTACATGTGTATGCTCAGCTTTTCCCCTTTCTTAAGTTGCAGAAAAATATCTTGTAATCTCTGCTCATGCAGAAGGATGAAAAATGCATCAGCTCTGAGAACAGCATGCTGGTACCTACAGGAGCACATTAGGCATGAAAAGCCTGCACAGCATGAAGAGAAAACTCAGTTTCAGAGACTGCAGCACGGGTAGCTCTGTTGAGGTTTCTTGTAACAGGTTTGGCACATTTTGCAAAATAGCTCATGGCTCCAGCACTCCCCTGAAAGTGCATCTGTCACAGCCCTCCCATGCCAGTAAGGCTGTTCACTGGGCGTTGGTTGCATCTGCATGCTTCCTGCAACAAGAAAAACACTGTGTTCTAAGTAGCTTTTCACTTTCTCGGCATTTCAAAGAACAATTGGAACACAATAATGATAAAGGTAATAACAATTTCAAAAAAAAAAGAGATCCAGAACTAGGTTGCCAAACACGATCACAAGGTACATTAAAAAGTTAAACATAGCTCAGTGCTTTGAAAATCGAGCACCATGGGAAGCTGAGGATGTGTTGTCCCCTTGGCTTGATGTCACTTTTTAAAAGGAAGGCTGTAATTGAGTAATCGGCTTGCTGGTTGTCATGGAAATCGCTGCTGGCTGCTGCAGGGAACCAGCCCCCAGGCTTTGTGTTCGTGGTGCTGAGGGCAGCACCCACCCCGGGCAGCACCCTCAGCACCCCTGCATCCAGCAGCAAAGGGGAATAAATATAACTTGGGCATGGCAGGAGGATTCAATTCACAAACCCAATGCCTCCTTTTGCTGTCATTGATGCCTTGGGTTGCACTGTTGATCTTTTAGCAGATGACAGTGCTAGAGAGGTCTGGATCTCACATTAGTGGGGGGTTTGTGGGGTTAATTCCAAATTTAAACGCAGTGTGGAAAGGTAAAAGCACGTACAGGATCCATACCGGGAAAGCTGTTTGTCAGTGGCCTTTTTGTGGTGATTAAAGCCAGCTCCTGCTGATCAGCATTTAAACTTTTAACCGAGGGGCGGATCCGTGAGCCACGGGACCTGTGAGTGTGCGTGAGGGAAGGAAAACAGGTTAAGCTGAGGTTTCTAAAATGCACAAAGGAAATTACTTCTATTATCCACTGTCGGAACTTCCCCCGCTGTTTCTCCCGAGGAATCCTCTCATTGGGAGCTAGGGAAGGTTTTTGAAGAATGAAACGAATGTATTTTACTGAAAGAAAGGCACAAGAGACTAAAGCACACAGTAAATAAGAGGTCTGTTGAACTGAGAATAACTCAAAATAGTCCATTTTGCTGGCTGCCCTCATTCCTAGCTGCTATGTTGACATTCCCTTGCCACACCAACACAGGACCATCACAAGTTCAGACCTGTGGAAACATCTGAACTTCCCACCTGCTAACCAGGAGAAAACATGTAATACACCTGGCTGGCTGCAGTCACAAAGGAGAAGCTGCAAGAGACACCCAGAAATGAAGGACAGCACCAGTGAACATCCCCACTTCAGCATCCTGTGCTTCCTGCCCACTCCCTGGCAGGAATACTGGGAGCACAGGGATGGGATATTCCCAGGGAGGGATCTCCACAGGTCACTTCCAGAGCCACATCACTAGGAAAATATTCCAGCTTCATTTCTCCATCCAAGCATCTGTTGAGGTTTTGGCCTTAAATCCCCTGAACATCTTGACAGAAAACAGATAATTTATCTTGATAGGAAAGCAGATAATGCATTTAGATTTATGCTTCTTCAGGCACTGGTATGTGATGGCTGTGACACAGAGAGAGCCAAGGCAAAACCTGAAGTCCTTTAAACACAGATGAGCCAAACTGTGATTGTAATTACAAAGCTATCACTCCACAAAAGCTGAAGTTTGTATTAATAGGAGCAAAGCACATATTACCTGACCAAGCAAACAAGCAAGTAGAGACCAGCATGTTCTTCCTCAAATTCAGGTTTTCGATATTCTTTCCAGTCATGCCACAGCTTAGAGTTTCATAAAGGAGGTCTAAAGTGAGCAACCCATGAAAGACTTTTGTCTCTCCAACAAATCAAAAGAATTCTCCCTAATGTATCTGATGACACCTCAAATTAACATTGTTTCACTTGTTTGCTGCCTTCTGCATACTCAAAACATGTTGTTCTGGAAATTACTTCTCATTAATTGGCTGCTTCTATAAGAACCAGAGGAGACTGCCTGATGCACTGTTGCTCTGCAAAATTCATGTAAACAGTATTTTTGTTCTTCCACTTTTTTAAAGGGTAAAATGGTGTGTGGTTAAAAGCTCCCTGAACCCAGAGACATCTGCCAGCACAGCATAAGGGAATGAACATTAAGGCTGATCAAATTTAAGTTCATCGTAACTCTTGAAAGCGTCCTTTAAAAATCAGTCTCTGCATACTGCAAAAATTGTTCCCTCATTTGTAGTAATCACATTTCCCTTTGCTTCTCTAAGTTTAGCACACTTTGTTTTGCACTCTGTAGCAGAATATGTCATGCTCAAGTCTATCTACCACGCTGGAACAGTGAGAGCAATTTTAATTAATCACTGCAAGGTTCTATTTTGCACGAAGGCAGCTCAGCCTCTTTGACCCATTAATTAAATAGTGGAATTTACAGTTCCTTGAAAATGTTGAAGAAGCAAAAGATTAGTCAGATCTGAGCTGTATTTGAAATGGAAATTGAGACACACTGGACTATGGATAAAGTGACATGTTAAAAATACTTTTAGTTCAACAGGCATCCACTAAGCCAAAGCCAACTGGAAATTCTTCCTGAATCACACAGTAGCAAGAGGCAATAGAGTCCATCTTTAGGGGTGAACTGGCCAAGATCCTTTAATCCCAACAGAAACTCCAGCCTCCACAGCAAGAGTTTGGTTTCCACACTTCTGTGAGTGAAACAATCTCTCCCTCTTTGTTAAGAAATTAAATCCTGACATGTCTGGGCAATGCCCCGGAGAAGAGAAGTGATTAACAGGAAAACACAAAGAATGTGGGTCCCCGTGGCCCCAGCTGAGCTCTAACACTGTGCCTGCAGGACACTCACTGCACTCCTCATGCTGCAAATGAACCTGCACAGATGGCTTAAGCACCAGGCTCTTATTCTAATTCAAAATACCTCTCCATGCAGAGGTAGGAAAAGTAAATATTTTATTGAAAAAGCACCTGCTTGTAATGTTAAATTCATTGATAAGGAGGCTCAGATTCCTTTACATTCTTTCTGTTAGTTACTAGCATAAGAATCAGTTTAGTAGAGCCAGTAGGTATTTCTTCTGGGAAATTCTTCTGGGGTGCAGTAGAGAATTGTAGATATTCCTCTTGTTCTTGTTCTGTCTTGTAATACTTTACAATTAACATGGACATTGACATGGAATTAATTAACATGGAATTAATTAACATGGACCTGCTGTGGATCCCCTCAGACAAACAACTGGAGTTCTGTCTTGGGTAAAGCACATTAACAGCAGCCATGCATCTCTCAAATCACCAGAGCTTGTTTGCATTTCCAAAGCATCAAACATCTCTGGAACAAGTGCATCCTGCACAATGAGTAAGATGCTGCCTCTCTCGAACTCTTGAGACACTGACACCACTTTAGTCCAGGAAAACCTTCGAGGTCTTCAACTAAATTCAGGTGTTTGGGTTCAGCTGGATTTGGATGCTTGTTCCTGGCTGCTAAATGGGCTGGAAAGGAGGATCAGGCCTCTGGGACATCAGAAAGAGATGAAAGAGACTGCAAAGCACACAATTCTGAGGGTGTGATTTTGTCTTTCAGTTGATTTCTTGAATCTTCAGGGCTTATATCAATAAAAATATTCTTGATGAGGTAGTACAGTGATAAGTTAATGACATTTTTTAATCTACTGAGATTTTGCACTTCTCTTTTCCCCCAAAAGAAGCCAGGAGTATTCAAATGGTAGTTGAGAAACTCCCTATCAGCAAAAGTAATTCCCTCCCAAAATGTAAACCATTGACAGTAATTAATATTAATCTGCTTGCTTTCTGCTCCCACAGACTGTCCATGCTGATCAAATTTGTCTGTCCTAGCCCCAGGTATGTACCCTCCTACTCCTGCTCCTGTTATTCCCTCTTGCCATCCTCTATGCAGAACAGCTGCTCCAGGGCATGCACAAAGCTAATTTGGGCCAGTGTCCAGGCAGATCAGATGTGCAAATATTCAGCTTTGTAATACTTGGTGGCTCAAACTGAAGAGGCATTGGGAAAAATCACTCAAGAAACTTGATTTTGTATTTGCATTAAAATGATTAGAGTGAAATTATATTCTGCTAGATATTGTGACTAGATACTGTTTTCTAAAATCTTTCTTAAATACAACTTCCCTAGACAGGGGTGTTTCCAGGATTGCTTCAGGCAGTCATTATGCCTAGGACAGGTCTTTGGCCTCCTAAATCTTGGCATGACAGCATCAACAAACCTTACAAAAACATTTATCCACATCTTAAGCCTCCTTGGCAGCATTAAATCATCTCCCATCCCACGTATACAAGCTGGCTGATGGATGTATGCAAATGCCTGGCAGTAGGGAAAGACATTTTAATATCCAGCCCCAGTAAATTACTGAGATTATTGGAAGGGAAAAGGCATGATAAGTTGTTCTGTTGTTGACTGTATATTCCCAGGATACAATGGATAGGCGGGCAGGGATGTTTGGGACACCTATCCAGCTGGGAATCTCAGGTATAAATAATGCCTGTGTTACCCAACTATTTGCTTTGTGGCTTCCCAAAGTCTGTCAGCACTGCCCTCTTCCCAATTCTCCCATTTTCTAATTTAAGTGGATAAAAAAGTAAGCTTTTCCATTTGCTTCCTGCAAACAGCTCCCAGCACGGGCTGTGGTGTGGAGCAGTGGTGATTTAATTCCTGTGATGCTCTTGGCTGCTTGGGCTCTGCCTGGAACCCTCTTTGTTGGGAATAACATCAGTGTCCTGGGAATAACATCAGTGCCCAGGTGTCACTGCAGTGCTGACAAACCCGAGCCCCAGGGCTGGGAAGTCAGACCCTGCTGCGTTGCTGCAGATTTGCTCGTGTGTTCCCCAGGAATCACTTCCTTTGCAGTGATTGAAAATAAAAATAATAATTAAAAAAACCACAACCAAACAAATCCTCAGTGAATTAATTAACATTATTCCCGGCTGTAACTTTCCCAGTGGCAGCAGGTGGCGCTGAGGATTCCGCAGATCAGTCCCGGGATGCGGGGCTGGAGTTCCTGGACCGTTCCCATCATCTTCACCTCCTTCCCAGCGCTGTGAGAGAAACGGGACAGAGCAGGACAAATCTCAGATCTCACCCTGAGTAGCAGCGTCAGCTTTATCTCCAGCTTGTTAAGACATTTGAGAAAAAAAGCCCCACCAACCTTCCTACGAAAAGGATATAATTTTGTAGTAGATTCTAGCAGCTTATGAAAAACTATTTAATTCTCCATTTGAACCCTTTTGGACTTCTCCATAGAGGAAATACTTTCATGATGGAGCTGAAAAATACATTCCCAGGTTTGGAGCAGAGAGAGGCAGGGGAATAAATTATCAATACCTTTATTTTTGTTCTGTTTATTTTTATTATCATCATTATTATTGAGCATTCAGTGGAGACGTTTTTGATTTTTTTCCCAAATCACTCAGGTTACTTTTCTGCCGTTGTTTTTATTTTATTCCCTGCTTCCTGAAGCAATATCTAAGCACTTCTGGGAAAACAGTTGTGGATCTGGAAGCAGGATTGTTGTTAGTTGGACCTGACTTGTAAATAGAGACCTGTGCCTGAGCAGGTCAGCAGAATGGATTGCAAAAAAAAAAAAAAAAGGCAAAAGATATTACCTCTGAAAATAAAAAGAAGAAGGAGACATAAGATTATATGCATAAATTATTTACATAATTGACAGCTGGCTCTGCTCTGTATTTTAAGCAGATTAAGGTCTTCGTCCTGCGTTTTATATATATATAAATAAATGCATCCATTTAGTGGCAATGTTAGATGTTGTACTGAATAACTAAACCCAGGACTTTGGGTCTTTATTACACTTTTTGTCTCCAAGCGTGCTTTATAAAGTTGAATAAAATGTATTAAGTGGGAGATTGTTCTCTACCAGAACTTGGCCTCCTATGCACAACATAACAGAAATATTTTACATTTCTGCTGGTTTTGACAAGTCAAAGCTTTCTGCAGACCTTAAGCACAACACCAGAGGAGAACTTCCCATGCTGTGTGCATTCAGAGCAGCAGAACCGGCAGGCAGGGCTTTGCCAGCACTGGTTTTTGGGTGCCAGGCTGTGGGCAGAGGGCAGGGGTGGCTCCTCAGCAGAGCACGGGCACAGCTGCTGGCCCTGCACCACCCCAGGGCAGATGGCAGCACTGGCTGATCTCCCAAGCTTTGTCTACACAAACCCGAGCTCCTGGAGCTCTCTGAAGTCTCCTGTGTTGTGTTTTTGACAATTGTAAAAACTGTAAATTGTATTTACCTCTTCACAACGGGACGTGTGGGTGATCTTGGACTGGCCTGGGGGGTTGGCATCAGTCCAGAGATCCCACCAAGGAGCAAAAACAGACAAGAAATGAAGCTTGTACCTGCAGCCCAGGCCATCTGTGAGGTCTTCTTTGCCTGTAGCAGCTGCTGGCCCTACCTGTGGTGGCCCCAGCTGCAGCTGGGACATGCAGGGGCAGCATGTTTGGCTTCAAAGCTGCTCCAGCACAGCCCTGCTGCCAGGGCTCATTGTCAATCCGGGAAATATCTGGGGGGAAAGGGGAGTTAAAATGTGTTAGAGAATCAAAGAAAGGCTTAGCTCAGTGTGTGAGGAAGCCATCTGTGCCCAGACAGCTGTGACTGAGACCAGGCAGTTGGCTGGAAGAGAGAGTGGCAAAATAGCTTTGTGTGTGATGAGGAGATATTATTGCTAAGCACATCCTGGGTTGGGTGACACCTCATAGAAACGTGCAAGCAATCCTTCTGAAATAAGAGGTCCATAATATACCTCGGACTGGGGAAAACTTGTAAGGCCTTTTTCTTTGGGTTATCTTCTCAGGTCAAGCTCAAGACAACAGGTTTCTGTTTCTATATCCATTGATTCAAAGGGGGATTCCAGCATCAGCTACAATCCCTCACACTAAAAGCCTCAGGAAAGGTTTTCCCAAAGTACTTCCTAAGCAGTAGCCTGGAGTTGGGTTTCATTTGTTTGGACTTGCCCCATCTCTTTCCATTCATGTTCTTCATGTGCAGTTTCCATTGACTTTTTCCTTTCCTGTGAATTAACTACAGAGTACCTCTGTGGGAAATTCCTCTGTAGATTGAGGCTTTGTATTCTCCTCTAGGTGTTTAAGTTTTAAATAAAAACAATTAATAGGTGAAACTCTTTCTTCCTTGATACTCCAGCCTCAATCTCAATCAAGTGTTTGCCACATATATGAGAAGTCATAATCTATTCCATTCCTATAACTTTCCCTAGTACTACAAGAAGAAAATTTTTCTACCACTTTATATTCAGAATCCTCTTATTTTTTTATTCTCAGAGGGATTTATCATATGAGTTCCATCATTATTGGGCAGAAAGATCAATTTACTTTGCCCATCATTTTCTATGTCAAATGTTTGACTTCAAAACACAAAACACAGCAGCTGAGCACCAATAATTTTTAAATTCTGACCTTGTGCTTTTTGCATCTAAACTCTGCCACTGGGTTTAATTGCAGGAATTTTATCACTCTCCTGTTTTGTGTTTCCATCTCAATCACTACCTTTGCTTTTAATTTTTCTTTTTTTTCTTTTCTCTTTCCCTTTTCCTCTTCTTGAGTTACATTTTTAAGACTCATGCTGCATTTGTTTGCACAAATGCAATAAAACAGGTTAAAAAATATATATCTTTATCTCACAGCACAATAGTTTTATTTCCATCTATATTTCAAAAGAGCAAATTCATTTTCAGACAGAAAATATCTACGATGCAATTTTGTTTTAGACTGTGGGTAACATGCTTCAGTCTGTGACAGCACTGTTAAAAAGATAAACCTATTCAGTAGCATTAATCTTTACCCTTCACACACAAAATAGGTTGGATTTATAAGTGCCAAGACACTGATGAAATCTGGAGCAAGAAAGGGAAGGAAGATGAAGAAAAACACTTGTCAGGTTAAGCAAAACTCAAAAATCAAATTATTTGAAAGGTGACTTCCATGCCAAAGAAAATGCTGGATATATTAACACCCTCCTGCAGCAAGAATTCTCTTCCTGGGGAGCCCTTTTCCATCTCAGAGCCCCTGGAGCTGCACCAGACCCCCTGCCCTGGGGCCTCAGTTCCAGTGCTCTGCTCCCTGCTCAGCTGTGGGCTCTGCCCCTGCACAGACACGGGACAAAAGAGGAGTCCCCTGGGTTGTGCTGTCCTTGCAGAGACACAGGAGGGAACTTGGCCCTCTGCAACTCTCTGTCCTTTCCCTCATCCTGTTGGTCTTTATCCAAAGAGGCTCCAAAGCACAGAGGGGAGAGGCTGAGGTGAGGTGCTGGGACCTGGGTGGGAAAGGAGGAATTCAGTCCATCCCTTCTGACAACAAAATTCCTCTCTGTGCATCCAGATCCCCTGGGCCCTCCAGGGAACCCACCACAGCCACTGATGATGCTGCTGGGGAGGGAAAGGGCACCATGGCACCAAGGCTGTGGCCTCTACAAAAGCCTCTAAACTTTGCCTCTCCTGAGTTTTCAAAAAGCTGTTACAATGCTAAGAGCACCTCAGTAAAATAATACCATAAAACTTTAGTCATCTTAAATAAAAAAGTTGATTCCTTCACTCCTGTTAATCTTCTCCCCTTACCCCCCATCAAAAAAAAAAAAAAAATGCTGTATTTCTTTTTTATTTGTACTTTCTGAAGAGTAATGCATTTCTAAGAAAAGGATTAAATCTCTCAAAGTGAGGTAATAAAACTGAAGGTATAATGAAACTCAGTGGATATACAGGGAGATATTTCATTTAGGCATTGGAATAAAATTCTAGTTACAATCCTGGTCAGAATAATTCATGACCAAAATGCCTCATACTATTTTTAATTGTCCTTGTTTTTCAAATAAAAGTTATAGATGATCAGGTAAATCATTGCCTGCCAAGCTTAGGTTGTGAATGGCTTAGTGGATCCCAAGGGGCACTTTCAATTTTTAGGGCAATTCATTTATTTATTTGTCTATACTAATAAAACACATATTTAGAGATTTATATTCTTATTCTGCTACTAAAAATGTATGAACTGTACAGAGTGACAGCAAGGAACAAGAAGGAGCTTATGCAGAAGCTCAGAACAGTACTGCTATTTTTTTTCCTACCAAGGTTTGAAAAAAAAGAGCTTTTTCATAGAATTCTAGAGAGGAATAGTTACACAATTGAGATCTATTTCTACTTAAAAACATATATATATGTATATATATGAAATGCTTGATTAAACCAAGAACCAAAGAATCATGGCCCATTTAATCTGATTTGTTAGTAATAGTTGTAAATATGCTGTATTTACTGACCTGACACAATACACTCATTGGAAAACTGCAACAAGGAAAAGACACAGCTTGCTCATTTCAGAGAAACACTAAAACACAATAGCAGAGACATAAACCAGAATGCAGTGGCAAGGCTATTGTGGCTTATAATGTACTTTTCAAACCAGCGTTGTTACTTTCATTCCAGGAAATATTGTTCCCTCAAACCAGAAGGGTTTGCAGCAGAAAGGGAGGAAATTGTTTCGTTATCAAAAACCAAACTGTTTTTTTCTCCACTGAAAGAAACACCTGTCTACCAGAAACTGCAATGGAAGATCATATTCTTCATAGATTCATTTTCTCTCCCCAACACTCAGAAAAATACGAGTGATATTCTAGCAGCCTCATTAATTTTTTAAGTAACTTAACTGCATCTGCATTCCCCAACTTTTGTAACTCTGTGACTGACAAATAAACATAAATTTCCCAGATGTGCTTCAAGCATGACTCTCTTCCTCTACCATAGAACTACAGGGCAGAAAACCCCAAGATTTGATCAAATTTGCTTTGCAGCTGCCTCTGCTACAGGAGGGTTCACCTCCCCAAACTTTCCCAAGAACCATTCGTTGCTCCTCCTGTGTCCATAATTAGTTCTTTACCCATTAGCCAATGTTAATGCAAAGCACTCCCCAGCATTCATCCATCAGCCCTTGTTTCTCTGGGTCTGTTCCCACCAACAGCCACAGCTCAAGCCCAAATTTACCAGTCAGGAGAATTAGTTCAGTGAGTAATGAGTTCAGATGTTCATTAGTGAATTAGTCCAAGACATCACCAGACATGCAGCAAGCAGGTCCAAACAACCATCAGTTGTTCCACACACACATAATCAGTTTCTCAGATGTCAGATCGTGCACTTTCCTGTTGATTATTCTGTTCTTTATCTATCAAATGTTTCAGAATGAGTTAATTATCTATGCCAGGTATGCAAATAAACACCAATCACACTCTTTCAGCTGCTCTATTCCAGCCTGCATGTTCTCATTTCTATTGTCCTTTATCCAGTCCTTTCACAGACCAAAGAGATCCTGCTCCTTGGTTTACATTCCAGCTTATCCATCACACCTTTAAACATCCCATCAGTTTAGCTGCAGAATTAGAATAATGGGACTTAGTGTTCTGCATGGCACTGATTTCACCCACAGGCCTAACCAATGTGGATGTTCCCCAGCACTAAACACTAATAAAAGTTACTTTAATAAATTACAGACCTACTGCAGCATGCCAAGCCAAAGGAAGATGGGAAATCTGCCTCTGCAACTCAAGTGTCTTTGAACCAGAAACACTGTTCACTTTACAAATACCAAAATATGATGTATAGCTAGTAAAGAGGTCTTAAAAAAAAACAACCAACCAACCAACAACAACAACAACAAAAACTGTGTTCTTGGTATTTGTCATGACAGAGACCAGTGCTCACCTACACAAACATGATAATTCTGATGTAGGTGCTGCAAGGAAAATGTATCATTGACCTTAGCACGTGGAATATATCCATTTATCTGACTAAATCTGGGAAAAAAAAAAAAGAGAAAGAAAAAAGCGAGCAGAGACACACTGCTGATGAATGAAGGCTTTCTATTTCTGCATTTCCACAAGACATTTCTCTTGCAGCTGGACTGTTGCACAAGATCTGTCATAAAATCTTAGAGCATCTTCCACGTAGTTGTGGTGAGGAGAGTACATTTGCTCTTCATTACCCAATTCAAATCTTGAATTGCTTCCTGCAGCTCTGATGGGCCATTGTTCACTGCCCTATTGTCGGGCAGGAGCTGCAGCTTGAAGACAGGAAACTCACAATGGGACGCTGAAGTTTTTCTCTTCATAACACAACAGGAAAAAAAAAACAAAAACAAACCAACCCCCAAACCCTCAAGTAACATAAAGTAAATAAACGCAAGAATCCGAGCAGACGAATCATTTCAGATGCTAAACATCTCGCCAAACATCTGTTTGTCTCAGACGGTGAAAGAAAGCAGGGGGAGGTTTGCACAGGAGTGGTTCTACTACTGAATGGGGAAAAGCAGCGCATCAGTGCAAAGCAAATGCAAATCTGCTGCTGCTTGTCGAACTGAACCAAGCCCGTGTAATCTTATTCCTCAGCTTCTCTGAAGATAAGTTCGTCAAATGGACCAATCTTAGTGATGAAATAAAGATACAGGAACGATATCTGGTGTGCACAAGGATGTACCCAAAATTAATAGGGTTAGAATAGGATTCCTCCAGAGGGAAACAAAAGTTATATCCCAATTTAATACACTCTGTAAGAGAAGAGTGCCCTTTTCAAGTAATGCCAGATATAAAAATTTGAAAAGTAGGGAAAATTGCAGCAGAGCTATATCTGCTTGCCAGCATTTACTGACTGCAAATGTTTAAGTGTCTTTTTCTGGGTAAGCAATGCAAAAAAAAAAAATCATATAATCAAATACAGGAAAGTGGTTTATTTTCACTGCAGGTTCACACACACAAAACCCAAAAGTATCTGCAGCTTACTGCTTTCCAAAGTCATATGAATGACAAAGTAAAAAAATGGATTTAGGTTATTCAGGTATACTTTTTTCTTGTTCAGGAATAAGATGCTGAACCTAGCAAAGGGGAAAAGTAATAGCCCCTTAAAAACAGCAGTGTTCAAAAACCAGTGAAATAGAAACTAAAGTGCAATATGTTTTCTAAGATAAAGGCAGTGAGAATATTTAAGACTATAAAAGAAAATAGAAATTCATGATGAAGAGGCTCACTGAGCTATCTCCAGCTCTATTATCAGTGGTGAACGATCAGGCAGATGCACTCCATGGCATCTATTGTTGCAAATGGATTCCAGTGAGTTTTATAAAAATAAGATTCAGCCTGCCTGCATAACCTGCCAGTACCTTGTCTGAGCCCAGCCTGAGTGTGTTTGGCTATAAAGCCAATTTAAACCTACAAGGTTTAAGTTGAGGCTAACTCGCACAGCCATTCCTGAGCCTGGAGATGGATGAGTTATTTTGCTGTTTATGTTTAGGAGATGGTCAAATGCCAAAAGAAAGCTTTTACAGCTGCTGTCCCCTCACCTCAGTGCCATCCTACACAGGTTTCAGATATTCCTTTGATGCTCAGGAAATTCAGTTTGCAGTGCATGCAGATTGCAGCAGGTCAGAACATCATTTAACTTTTCACTTCAGTTACGCAAAATCAGACATGCAGCTACCACAGGCTGAAATTTATTTGGGTTTTGCCTCAGCAGAACTTGCTTTCTGGTTAACACAGTAAAAAGCAACACATTTCTAGTGAAAATATCACTTACTGGTTCTCTAAATCTACAAAGTGAGGCACCATCTCTGGTCAGTGAGAAAAGATGGAGAGGGAGGAAGTCACTGAAAAATTTGAGTGGTCACCTGGGAATGACCAAGAGAGGCTCACAAGATCTCACATTCCTTGTGTGACTCGTTTTTATAGCTGTCAATGCCTCCCAAATGCCAAGCACCCTAAATACCTCTCCTACAGGGGCTGTGTTTGTACTCATACTCTGGTGACTCCTTGGAGTCCCTGCCCTCCTTCTGGAGGCAGGCCAGCAGTGAATCAGTGGGATCACATCCACTGTCCCTTGGGTCTCAAGTCACACTGCAGCAGTCCATGTACCCTTTAGGGAGCTTACAGTAAGACTTCCACTTAAGCCAGCAAAAGCTGAAGGTCACCAGCTTAAAACATCTGACAAGTTTATGAGATACAAGTTCACTGAGTAGAAATGCATCTCAAGAAAAAGCAAAATCCACATTCCTGGTTTAGACAAGTGAGTAAAACACTCAGAACTGGCAGACCCAGACCTGCTCAGCTGGTGGATCTGCCTGGTTGTGCCAGCTCCTGGCCCTTTCTGCTCGTTGTACATCCAGCTTCCCACTCCTGGGTTTTAAACTCTGTTCAAAAAATACAAATAACCGTAATTCTCCAACTGAGAAATGCACATGACATCAGCTGCCCAGTCAGCAGATTGGAGAAAGGAAAGGAAAAGGGAAAGAAAGAAAACGCCCAGCTAATAAATGGTGTTTAATTTTTTACAACACACATCAAGGTTTCAGTGTGCAGCTGAACACTTCTGCTTTCCCGGAAAGATTTCCAAATGCCTTAAAATGACTCCATAACTCTTTTTCCACAGTTGATCAAACTCAGAGTAAGTCGATTTTATAAGAACTCAGAGTTAAGCAAACCCTTCCAAGCCGGTGTTAATTGTAGATACACAGCTCTATGTCACCATCAAATTTACATAAACTGTTCTGCATTGTGCTAACCCAGGGCAAGGTGCTAGGCAGGTACAATTTAGGCAGGATTTAGGTTCTCCCCCCTGCAATGTTATATCAAGCACGGAGGAAGACAGATGGAAAGGACAACTTGCCTGTATTATCANCGGGGTAAATGGCTTAATTACCTGAAAATGTAATTGGAAGATTAACCCCCAATATGCAAATGGACCAAACATATAAAAGTATGAAAACTCGTGACCCATAGTCCATTTTTGGGTGTAGCCCCTGAGAGGACTTTGTCTGCCCAAAATGTACCTGAATGCCCTTCAACAAATATAACTGCTTTTTATTCCCTTGGTTTTGTCTGGCTTGTGTTTTTGGGTAGTCCCAAAAAGGCAAGGTAACAATGGAGAACAGAGGGACCTGGGCAGCTCCAGCAGAAATCTCCACGTGGGACTGAGCCACCAGCACAGCTGAGCAGCCCCAGCAATACCTGTGAAGTGTGGCTCTGTTTGTGCTGCCTGCAGCTGGAATCCCAGCGCCAAGGAATTAAAAACCAATCAGCTTTATTGGCCTGCCAGTGCCAGGGCAATTAGCATTCATTTCTGACAGCATATGCCCAGGCCCTGCTCTGGCTCCACGTGAGCACGTCTCCCCAGCCCGGGCTGCTGCTCTGCTCAGTGGCTGCCACTTCTTGGAGACCTTCTCTGAGCCCCCACTTCTTCAAATGCAGAGGAGCAACGGGGTTAGAGGCAACAGCATCCTCCAGTGCTGCAGAGGAATATTAAAACATCCTGGCAATTAGTCCCCTTTGGATTCATAAACCCAGCAGCACTAAAAAACTTGTTTTGTTACGTGGAGAACTAAGTTTCAAAGACAGAAAGGGGCATTTGGGGTGAAAAATGCGGAGGATCCTTGTTTGCACTCTACGAGAGGTTTCCCTAATGCTTTAATTAAAGTGTGTATATTTGGAAGTGCTTAATAGTTAAATTAAAGCCTAGATATTAGTTCTCTAGGAGGAGCTGTGTTTTTATATCAGAGTCCTGCATTTATAATTGAGTAGGTCACATCAAAATAACATGTATTTAAATCAGAATGTACTTCTAAATATACCTAACCTCCACACATAAAAACTCCCAGCAGGTGCCTTGTTAAACAATAAAGAACATAGGAGGTAGATTGCTGTTCTGAAGCCTTCAGTGAAAATGAATTCTAATTGTGTGCTTACATTTTTTTTCTAATCAATTGTAAGAATAAATCTCTCTCTGGTACAAAAAGAGACTTTTGCACTTTAAGCCAGCAAGCTAAGCAATGTGATTTCAAGATATCATCTGCCTTAATATTTAGGACCTAAATCTCAGTGTATTAATATTTGATTCTGTGAGCACCAGAGTACCTTTGAAAGAATAAGCCTAGTCCCAAAGTCTTTAAATTCCTTTTTTTTCCACTTTTATGCACCAAATTCAAATACATAAGACTCAGGCATTCTTCAGAAAGAAATCTCCACCTTCATTCTCCTGGGGGAAAAAAAAAAAGATATAGTGGACATAATCTAAACACTGCTGGGACTGAAAAATAAACAAGCTCCTTTGCATAGGAAAAGACAATACTGTGATGTTAATTAAGAGCTTTTCTATTCAGTGTCGCTTTTTTTCCTCCTTTTATTAGAACACTTAATGAATCTGCAAGAGTTTTTCAAATGCTAACTATATTTACAAGTAGACTCCGACAAATACACAACCTCTGAATCCTCAGCTAACCCAGACCATAATTTGATCAGCAGCCTGAGGCAAGAGACCAACACACACTTGTTTGTAAACAGCTCGGAGATTTTTCTCCTCGGAATGAGTGTTTCGGTCCTTGATTCCTTCAAGGTCTAACTGTGAATTTTGCTACATTTCAAACCCTCTTTACTGAACAATTGAGAATTTTAGTCATGCTAATCTAAAGCTTTAACTTTATATTACCTTCTTGCAAAGAGGAATTAGAAACTATGAGAATAAAAGGCTGAATTAACAATTCAAGAAAAAAGCAGCAACTCTTTACAAGCCGCGATCTTTTACGCACCTAAGGAATAATAACAACCTACAAAAACGGCATCACCACCCTCTCAAATAATCCTTAAAAAGTCTTAGTTGGCCACAAAACCTTTTACAGAAGGAAATTTAGTGTGGAAATAGGTTCTGGGACCTGTGACCTCTTGGGAAATGTAGTTTTGCAACTGGGCACCCATCTGGTTCCAGGCCATGTATTCATCTCTGGGGAAAGAAAGGAGGCACTTTTACCAGGAGTTTACTTTTATTTACTTCCTAATCCTGCATGGCAGATCTGTAAGTGGTCTCTTTTCAGATGTGATTTTTTTCAGATGAGCATTTTTCCAAGGGAAAGAAAATTTGAATTCCTAGGGAGGGGATTATGGGTAATCTGCTGCTTTAAAAAGGAATGAGTGAGCATTTTTCTGGTTTAATTTAATCAGGATTTTATGTGGAGCTCTCAGGAGGAAGAAGTGCTGCTCCTGGCATTTAGACAGGAAAGATAGATATTCTTTTTCATCAAATGGAGGTTTATAGATGAGATCTTTTGTAAGGGGTCTTTTTTGAGTTGGGCAGCCTGTAGAAACAAGAAATCCAGTTGTGAACAGCTTTTAGGCCCAAATAGAGGGAGTAGTAAAAAGGCTAACAAGCAATGAAAGAAGCTAGTGGCGTGGGTGGTTTGTTTTGTTTTGGTTTGGTTTTTTTGTCTTGGTTGTTTGGTTTTGGGATTTTGTTTGTTTACTTTATTCTTTACTTTTTAGAGGTATTCAGAAACGTTCCCTGTCCCTCTTCTGAACAGATCCTAAGTGTCAGCCTTGTAAATTCTTTCTCTGGATCTATACAAATCTCTTACAGGGCAGGTAAGTGATGGGACTGTCGTTGGGTTTCCTTCGCTGTGCTGTTGACCCAGCTCTGACCTTCACCTTCCCACTGCCAAAGCCCACCCAGCAAACCTTCCTGCTGGAGCTTGAGGGATCCCTCCACCCCCTGCCTCACCTGGGAATGCTTTGAGTATTTCTGATGTTAATAATGTTGCAGTAATTTGCCAAGTAACCTCAAGGTTATCTGTAGAAGCAAAAGATTATCCCCTTTGGAAATGCTGGCTGTGCAGGGGCATTTTCTTTACTGAAATCTGACTGTAGTGGCTGTGCTAAAGAACAATTAAGGATGGGAAATCTTGCCTCATCAGCTTGTCCTCTCTTTTGGGGATGTCTGAAAGGTTTGAACTCTGGTTTTGTTGACTGGCAGGCAGCTCAGCTTGTTCCCCTTGGAGTTTCAGTGTGGTGATGATGATGATGGGCTACACAGAGCCTGGAATGGATGTGATGTGAAAACAACTCTCCCCTAAGCTGCTTCTCTCCTCTGTCAGAGATGTTGGGCCATGACACCTCAGCTTTGAGAGTAAAACCATTATCCTCAAAGCCTGTCTGTCCTTGAGCCTCCAGGGTGCAGGAGAGCTCCTTGCTGCTCATGGGGCCTCTCTTGTTCAGCCCAGTTTTTTAGCAGGAAGCTCATGGAGCTCGCAGCCTCTCAATTATTTTTCCTCAGTCTTTTCTCAGCTTTTTAATTGTTGCTGAATCGTGAAAAAAAGAGCACAGGTATGGGGCATGCTTAAATCAAATAGTTGTCCCAATTCCACCCTCCCCTCCTGCAGCACTTTCTGGGAGGTGGGATGAGCAGCACCACCCAGAAGTCTCATTTATTAGGAGGTACTAATGAGCACGTTCAATCTGAAGTGAAGACCCTGTTGTGCATAGGTCAGCTTCATTTGAAATCTAAGGAGACCCAGGGAACTGATTTACTGCAAGATGTTAATTAGTTTTATTGAAAACAGCGGCAGCTTAAAAACACAACGGAAATACTTTTTCTATGGGTGTTTTGTGGAGAAGATAAAATCAGAGCTAGTGACTGGGAGGGAGAGAGGAGAGCAAAAAGATAACAATTTGATTGAAAAAGACAGGAAAGTATTACCATGGGCTTTAACAACTTATTATAATAGCCAATGATATCATCTTGATTTCCCAGTGAAACTCAATTTTATGTGTCAGCAAAGCAATCTCAAACTGCTGAGCAGATGTCAGCTGCAGATCTGCCATGTCAGTGATCAGGAAAGATGTTTTCCATGAGCAGTAGCAGAGTCACTGCTAGCAACGTTATTTTTTCATCTATTTTGCGCTGAATGTGGAGGGTTGAAGGCTTAAAAAAAGTAATTCCTAATCTCTGCAAGTCATGGATTTTGTTCATTTATGTGGTTTTTATTAAGAATGTTTTCTGCAACAATCAGGAGACAAGTTAGAAGCCCGGAGGAAGCCCTGGATAAAGGACTTTTGGAGAACACTTTGGGTAGGGATGGTATTTCGGTTCATTATTTTCAAACTGAATTCCACTGCAAATCTTGACAGACTTTGTAGAGCCTGGGTAAATTCATAAAACTCTTCCCTGAAATACTTGCTCAGCTTCTTTAAAATTAGTTTAGTTCTGCACCTGAGCATCCCATTTCTGCTTCCTCTGGGCCGGTGCTCGTGTAACTCTCTACCCATACACACAGTTCTTGAAAGGGCAATTTAACTTCTTATGCATGAGAAAGGATACCAGAAAGGAGTTTCACCCACCTCTCACTGTTACTAGTGGGATGCTGTTGCTGGAAGCCAGGTAAGGCTTTTAAACTGGGAGCATGAGATGGGAGAGGGCCACATTTTGAAAGAGGTAAAGCCACTGATGTTAAGAACCTGGGGGCGGTAAAGGGAGCGAAGGGAGGATTAAAACTGGGATTAGAGGATGTTAAACAGACAAACTGCCCACTGCCACATGACTGGATCTGAATAGACTGCACACAGTCATGATTTCAAGAGGGATTTCCAGGTGTGCAGTATTTGACCAGATTCTCTGTTTTCCCTGAAGTAAGAGACTGGCTCAATAACATCACACATCACTTTTAGGGGTTTGTGGGGTTTTGGGTGGGTTTTTTTTGGTGGTTGTTGTTGTTGTTGTTGTTTTGTGTTTCTGTTTTTGTTATGCACAGTGAATTTGTTCAGGGATTTACTTTCAATTCCATTTGTTCCACAGAGGTCAAATATTTTGAAGACTTCAAAATCTGTTACCCTTCAAGGGTGCAAAGATGGGACTAGTGATTAGGGTGAGCTCAGTTGTGCTATACCCTGGCTCAACTCTTGACACTGCCTAGAAATTTGAATGCTGCTTTCAATGCTGTTCTTTGTGTTTCAAAGCACTGTTTTTTTTCCTTTTTTCTAATTTTCTTCTTTTATTTTTTAACTTTGGTTTAGCCCAGCACTTGCTTTGCACAGCAGAGTGTCCAGCCTCAAGACACTGAAGCAAACAGAACATTTCGAGCTCTGCTTCTGCCCAATGTCTCGTCAGTAATTTCACTCCCAGCATTGCAAATGATTTCTCAGTATTTTAAGTACAGGTGAAATGAATTCCATTCTAAGGTTATGACTGGTGATTCTTTCATTGTCTATATTCAGGTCTTCACCCTGGAGAATGGAGACAAAAAGGAGAAATGTTGATCTTTAGATTCAATGCAATCAATGAAGAGCTAGAGCAGCATTAATTCTGACAGTATGCACAGTGAGAAGAGGAAAGAAGTCTCTGATATCTCATTATCTATAAATAATGTAAATGAATATTTGAGTGGGAAGAGATGAAGATACATGATTTATTCCTCCTTTTCCGCATTGGGATGGATTTATAGTGATTGCTGTGAAAGGATCTGTAAGTGACTGGGCATGTCAAACGAAGGTCAATGGGGAGAGCTGAGGAGTGCAGCCACCTGTGGGATTAGCTGGTCATGAGCAGTTGAAGAGGTAGAGTTGGAACTACTGAAACTCATCTTTATGTCTGAGCTGTCACTGCACACTGAAGCCAGGTACCCTTCACAGGGGTCACGAGCAGCAGAATCCTCATGCTCTGCTCTCTTTGGCCAGAAGATGCAAGTTGTGCATACAAACTATTCATCACTTTCACCACAGCAGAGCCTGCTTTGAGCAGGGCTTGGCAAAGTGGGAGGAGACTCCATTCACCACTCTGATCTCTGTAAACACAGAGATGAACAGGAGCTGTAAGATCAAGGTCAAATCCTGAAATTCATTTTTCTGTTGTTGCTGTCCTGGGCCCAGAGGCTGAGGAAATCAAAGGGCACCAATTTTCCAGACTTGACTTGCAGCTGCCCCTGTCTAAAAGCATCAGGCGACATCTGGGAAACGTTCTTCCCACTTCCCAATCTTTTTCCTGGTGGTTATCAAATCCTGCTGGTTACAGGGTCCAAAGGGGCTGGCACTGATCTTATTCCAGCGCTCCAGATTTGGCGGATTTGGAGGTGAGCCGACATGTTGTGTTGAGCTTCTACATTCTGCTGGCTGTTACCATTTCTGGGAGTCCTACATCTTTCTGGGCTGTTGTGTGACAGAAAGGAGGGCTGGGAGGGATATGAGGAAGGTGGCACAAGCCCATGTTCCTGCCCCAAGGCAGTAAGAGCTTCTCCTGAAAAATTGCTGCAGGATGTGGGTGCAATCAGTCCTTGTTAATCTCCACAAAGGTGACAAAGTCCCAAGCCAGCCTATGCCAGCAGTTTCCCTTACAGCCATTAAATAATTAGTACCATACTTTAATTTGGATGAGTCAGGCTTTATCTTTCATCCAGTGGTTGTTATTGTGCTTTTGTGATATACTGAAGAGTCATTTACCACTTGATATCTTCTCCCTCTGAATATATTTGTGCATTGTCGTCGAGTCACTTCTGGGTGGCCTAAATAGATTTTGATAAGGTAAACAAATCTTTCTGCTGACGCTGATGGCACAGATTGGATTTGAAGTATGATGGTATCACTCTAATCAGCCCACGAGGAAGAAAAAAGAACTTTTTTTCAAAGACAGAGTCAAACATAGGATTGCACATCCAGTCCTTGCTCTGTCATCAGGAATTCCAGGGAGGCTACGTGTGTCTAGACTTTTTATAGCTGCCCTTAAAAAAGCAGAAAACAAAAAATCAACCCAAAACTGAAAAGAAAACCCTGCTTCCTGTGTTTTAACCTGAGATTGGAGAAAAAAATTGCTTTACTTGACCCTGATGACACGTCTCACCCAACTCATCTGACAGGTTATTTCATGGCAGATGAACTGTCTTCATTCTCAGATGTTCCTGCAAAGGATCATGTGGTTTAATACACTGGTTCAGTCAGATTTGTGTGTGTGTGTGTATAGCATATTCCCCCGTCTCCTCCATTAGAAAGGTGATCTGTCCATGGCATCATGTCTGAATTACTGCACAGCCTGGACCTTCTCTCAAGGTTTTTCCATTTGAAATGCCTGAAATCTGATTTGGCAAATCTGTAGCATTGCAGCTCTGGCTGGAAAGGTAATCACTTGTGAAGCTTGTGTAACCTCTCCTGGAATTTGTGTGCCACTGAACAAACACCTTGTGTTTTTCTTAGAAGAAAAAGATGTGTTTTAGAGAATTTATTTCATTATTCTTTCCTGCTCACATTTGTTTGTGAGTTTTGTTTTTTGTGAAAGGAAGAGGTCAGTTAGAGCAGTCCTTATAAAATTACAGCTTTATTTTCCAATTTGAAGAGGTATCAGATGACTGTTTTAGGAGAAGCAGAATTCATTTGTGATGTTTGCAACACAAAGACCCACCCTGGGTGATTTACAAATAAATGATGCCCTAAAAGAGAAAAGAAATTGCTTCCATGGGGTGTTGCTTTTCAATAGTTTTAAATAATTGCAGTGAGTGAGGGCACTGTGCTGTTTGCTGCAGTGGATCAGCACTCACGTTTCAGTAACACTGAGAAACCAAGCCTCAATTATAACTCCAATCCACTTCAAATAATTGAAATATTTCCCCTGACTCGAGTGGACTTTGCTGTGCAAACAAGCTCCATCCCACTCATCCTCTGCAGGGGAGGCAGAGCAGCTGGGCTTCCCTGCACTGCTTTTTGCCTTGGCAGGTCATGGGGTGGGCTCCAGACCCGTGGGAAAGGTGACAACAGGGGCTGTAGGACTGGGGACCTGGGGGGCTGCTGCAGGCAGTGTGGTCATTTCTCCCTGTCCCAGAGCATCCCAAACTTTCCTCACCTGGCCACTCATGTGGTGGCACCTCATTCCAGTGGCAGTGACAACATAACATGGAGACAGAGAGAGAGGAGGTAGAATGAACTGCTCTAGAGCTCATTAAAATTTCCATGCCAGAAAAAAGAATGAAAATGTATATATGGCAATGCTAAAATTGCTCAGTATTTTGTGGGAATTGCATAGATTGAGTAAAAAGAAATATTCCAGGGTGAATTCCCAAGTGGATTACTGAGTAAACTCTATGGCTGGAAGTGTAAGATCTGCAGCAAACTGCCCCATTCTCATTTTCTCCTTGGTCCTTCTGCTACATGGACTTACTGCCTCTTCAAACATCATGTATCATTCCTTAGACTTCCAGTTAGTGGAAAAATCTGTTTCATACCCTTGATGGGATGTGTGTTACTCCAGTAGAAGGCTGAGAATGTGCAAGAAATCGATAGGATTCTGTTTTGCGTATAATTTACAGCGTGGAGTTCAGGTGACTGCCTTCTGTACACAATTTAATTACTGGAAGCACAATCCCCTTTGAAACAGAGCCCAGGACATGCATTTGTCTGTAAATGAACGAGGGTTCCATTACAGTGTAATGCACTGGAAAAGACTCCAATAAAATCAGCTTGCTCACCATAAATTCTTCTCTCTTAGAGGAGTTCCTGTAAGCGAGGAGCACTGGAAATCCTCTTCCAGTAAACTTTGAGTTGAGTGTTGAGTGTTGAGTGTTGAGTACTGAGTTCAAGAACTCATCAGGATATTCTTCTTCTCCCCATTGCATCCCCCCTTCCCTATCACTCAAAGGACCTGGCAGTTTTGATTTACTTTGCAGAGAACTAGTGTTCTTTATAGTAATGAAAAAACCCACAGAAAATAAGGAAATGTACCTGTACAGTCAGGAGAAAATGTCATTAACTGTAATTTTGTTTCAGTTCTTTCCATTATTTCATTAGAGAAATTAATGTGCTATTTCAAGTAAATGTTCAGAGTCAAACAGAGAATCACATTTTCAGTTAACATAATCCAAAGAATGAGACTATTTTTTGACTGTACCTTTTATTTTTTTTTTTTCAAGAACTCCACTGGGGCTTGGAGGTTCCCATAGGATTTCTTTTTTTATTTTTGCTTTACTTGCTTTTAGGATTTAATAACCAAATTCTTGTTTTCCCCATCTCTTTGTTTTTACATACTAAACCTATCAGTATTTACTATCTATTTGTATACACTTGAGTTGTCCATGAAATTAAAAATTCAGTGAAGAAACTACTCAGGCATTTGAGTAATTAAAAACTGCATACTGGAGACATTTACTACATGGGTTGCTTCTAAAAATTCCATTAATGGTGCTGGGGCTTTGCCTCCCCCCAACCTGTAATTCTATTTGTACATTCCCAGATGTTCTTAACACCTTTCTATTCTACTTTCCTGACATTATATAGGAAATAAAACATGTGGCTATTAAGGGATACCCCAGCCTGGAATTACATTGTTGTTCCCCACTCACCTAAGAGCACACACACATATTTTAGGTGTTGATCCTGATTAGAGATTTTCCAGCATAAAAAACCTGTTGTCCAAGTGTGGACGATGCCTTTGTGATCCAGTGAATCCCAATGCAGAATGTGTCTCCTTTTAGTGTTATGATTAAAGCTCAAAATATTCCAGAGACTTGCAAATGAAGAACACAAAAAACAAATGCTACCCATTTTTAGCTGAATCGTTGAATTCCCTTGGGTTTGCAGAAGCAGAATACAATTTTCTGAAATACTCAGCTCTTCTTCCATTAGCTTTTCTGCTTTTTCCATTTTCTCCAAATAGAAGAGGCGGAGGCATATGACAACTTTTAGAATATGTGTTTAGAATATGTCTCTTGGAGCAATTTAGCTGAAGCCTGGACAGAAATGCATTTTCTCTGAAGGACTTGAAAAGATGAGTTAAGTAAAAGAATTTGGATCAATACGAGATGAATGCTTGGTTTGTGCCTTCTTTTGCTGTGTTTTGTTTTTCTAATAAGAATAAATCAGAGCTCACAAAATGACTGACTGGTGCAGGAGCAAGAATGAGCTTAGGGTTTGGGGGAATGCCTCCAGTTCCCTGCTGTGATTTTACCCTTTTGACAAAACCAGCATTTGCAGGTTTGAGTTTTTCATTTGCCAGGCACCAAAAGCATTTTCCAGGTGTGGTGAGGATATGCACGATGTGGGTTCTTGCATGTTTGGCTGTGTGGAAGCTGGAAGGTGACAAATATTCCATCATTCCAGGCTGTGCCTGTGCATTTTCTCTCCTGAGAACATCCTTCATTTCCTGTCCTGCTCTCTCCAGTGGCTGAGTGTCCCTGTGTTTGATTTCCTCTCTGCCCATGGAAAACTCACCCCTTTTCCACATGAGGCTCTTGCTAATGCAGGCACTCCAAAAACCTTCTCTGCCCTGCCAAGGCAGCACTGCTTTCCAGTGAGGCTTCAAATAGCTTCATAAATTGTTTGTTTCTCACCACAAGACCCCCTTCTCACTTTTGAAAGCTTCACTAAAGCATTTCATGCACTTGCACGTCCAGATTCCTGGCTCGATGGAAAAGGAGGGGGGCAAAGCATTGCTTTAGCAAACTGTTTAAAGTGAACTTTTCAATCACCCTGCAAATGCTTTCATTGGTTACCTCAAAGAAGCTCCATAAAAAAAGAAAAATCTTTCTCCTTCATCCCCTTTCTTCCTTCTCCAGTGAAGAGGAGGAAAAGGAAAAAGGAAGTATAAAATTCTAATTTTCTTTCTCAGATTTACTGGACCTGCCAAAATTGCTTGAAGTGTCTTTACATTTCTGAGCCTTTTTAATATCTGAAAGTCCTCATGCCAAACCTCAAAACCAAGACAGATCTCAAGGACTTTTGACATGAACAGTGAATAGATGCCAATAAGAATATTACAGATATAATAATAACAAAACCTGTGTGTAGGCAGAATTCTGAGTTACTGGGCTTCAGGCAGAACCCTCATCAACTCTGAGGGCTCAGTGGAAAACTCTGAAGGAAAAGCCCAGAAGAGTTTGTGCCTGAGTTATTGCATCTGGTTTAGAGCCTAGCACTGTGCTGGGATGGTAATTCCTTTAGACTTGTAGTTTAGAAGTTAAAATAAAATAATCAAAGGTAACGTACTAAAAATAGGTGTTAAAGATTTTTTTTTAAATATAATACCACTTAATGGCAGAAAGTATCTTGTCCTTGTGAACAAACCTCTATCATGCATCTTCATTGTGTGGTATGTTCAGCAATGATTTTTCATTGCATAGAACAAGTAAAACTGTTCTGGGACCAGGTCTTAGAAAATAAAAACATTTTCTTTCTGAAAGCACCTTTGCTGAAAACTCTGTTTTTGAGATTTTGACAGAGGTCCCAATCCTGGGACCAGATTGAATCTACCAGGGCAACTTCACTGGTTCTGCTGCCAGCTCCTCATGCTCTTCTCAGTCTGGAGTCTGGGAGAGTGCTCTGGGTTCCCTCCTGTCTGTTCTTTTTTGGGATTGGGAGAGGGTGGGGTGGGCTGGAGTGTCCTGTGAGATGGGAAAAAGCCAGGAACATATTCACCTGCATTTCATTTGGTTCCTCTGGTTCAATGGGAGGGTTAGAAGTTATCTTTTATTAGCCAGCTCCACACTGCTGGTGTCAGAATTTTGAGCACTGTTGGCTCAAGAGTTTTCAATTGCACTATGTGTGCATTTTGGAGGTTTACTCCTCATGAGAAGCTGTGATTAGGGAGGGCATTTTAAATAGAAGATGCATTAAAAGATATTGTTGTTCCAGAGGGAGAAGTGTTCTGTTTTCAAACCTGGGATGATACCAGGTGACAGGGTAATAACATCCCTCCTTTGCATGATTTCATTGTGAATTCTCAGAAAACACGTTTCATTGCCCAAACCTCTCAGAAGGTCTGCAAAAGCCTGCAGCTGGAGAAGCAGTTTGGTCCTGCTACTGTGATTGCAGCCCCTGAGGGGGCTGAGCAGGATGAACCACTCTCCTTCTCTTCTCCTCTGGATCCCAGCTTTGCCCAGTTAATTGTTTCTGGTACTGCTGCCCCAGAAAATGCCTTAATGATGATGTTTCCAGCTGCTGCAGGATAACAAACATAAACAAAAAGTCAGAACTAGTGAATCTGAAGGAGGTGACTTTAGAAAAAACCCAACTTTTTAAACTTTGTGTCCATGGTTGGCGGGGTAACGTTTTACAATGTTTTCTCAGGTTTATGGTTATACGTGTCTGGGGACTGGAGAAAGGCTTGATTTGTGTTTTCCCAAGGCCCCTTACAATGGCTGTAATACCTCACCATCCCTTGGCCTTTGCAGTTTTTAGAGAACAGCTCCTGTAAGTAATACCCTGGGCTTCTAAAAATGGTTCATGCAGTAAAGACTTGCCAGAAATGCGCTGGAAAGAGGCACTTGCTGTGTAAAGCCAGTGGATGAGGAACTATAGTCCTCTTCAGCAAATACCTCCTTGTATGTGAAATCAGCTTAAATTCAGTCTGCCCTGAGCCATCTGTGCATGGCATAACCTATACAGAGGACATACAACCAATAAATTTCCTACTAGGGGAAGAGTAATTCCTAATATTTGTATACAGCTGGAAGCTTATACTTGTTTTCTTTTCCCTGAAACAAAAAAGAAGGAGAAAAAGAAGAAAAAAGAAGAAAAAAGAAGATGAAGAAGAAACCTCTATGGTGTATCACCACAGGGCTGACACTGACTCTTGTTTTTCTTGAAAATGCAGATTGTAGATTGATTTTCTGTTCATTACAGGTATAAGTTAATATATTTAACAACCTATGATTAAGCTGTAATCACCATTCCTCTGGGTAACTGAAGAGGTAAGAGGCATGTTTTTACACCAAAACCTTGCCTCCTTAGATGGTGCCCAGATGGTTCTCTCCAGTAAGGGAGCGAGAATGCTAGAAGGGAGCAGCTTTAGCACTCTATGTCATAAAGAACAAGCCAGAAGGAAAGAAGAACTTTATTTTTGTCCAAATTTACTGGCCCTCGGGACACAGAATACAAAGTACTTAACTCTTCCTTGAAGTGGGAGAAAAAATCCCAGAAGTAGAAAATAAAATGGTTTTCTTGTTCATTTAGTACTTGGTGCTGGTTTGGAATCTGGCCCCAAACTGGGTTAACTTCTCACCTGGGAGTGTTTGAACTGCTGGACACTGAGGATGGACCTCAAATTTGTTTAGGTCCCCAAAGTGGGAAGGTTCTCCTTCTCACAGAATTGAAAAGGATTTGAGTCCTTCACTACATCCTGCATCATCCTGGCCTGGATGCAGGATTTCTAAAACTGTTTCAGGAGATCAGTGATTGCACAGCAGGAGGGAGACACCGATCCCATGAGAAGCTAAGAGAAGGTGGAGAAGGTAGGAGTAAATACAGAAGGTAGATGTAAGGCCACAACATTTATTTACTTCAGCTAATTGATTTCCTAAAATGCAGTTCAGTTTTAAAAGGATTTATGCAAGAGGAGAAACTACAAAAGGTGGTTTATTATATGGCCTCAAAACAGATGGAGACGTGGAGAGACTGGAGAGTGCAATGGAAAGGAGGAGGTGGCACATTGCACCAACTTTAGGTCAGGCTCTGTCTCCCCAGGAGAGAGCATGTGGGATCCTGTAATGCACTTCTTGGTTGTACATCTCTGTGAATAATGCACTAAAAATAGGAATCTGCCATAGCCTTCACTCTGAGACATTAGTTCCTAATTCCCATGGAGAAGTCCATGCCTTTCATTCTGGGAACGGATTGTTCAGTCACAAGTGCCAAGTGAAATACCAAGTGTTCATGTCACCAGCATCTGAGAGAAGACAGACTCATAGAGGCTGGAGGAATTAATTCTCCATTTTCCTCCAAGGAAATTGGTTTGGGTCTTTATTATGATTTTTTATAATATGAATGAAAATCCGAGTTAAAATGTTTAATGCTAACTTTGCCTTGGATATCAAGGCATGGTGAAGGCTCTGCTTTAGCTGAGAGTGTGTGTGTCAAAAGATTCTTCTGTACTGCTTTTATAACTCTATCAAGGAAATTAAGCTTTGCTGGCACACTAATTGCTGCATGTCTGTGAAGTCTAACAGGTGTGGGTTTCCTTCCCTCCCTTGAAGATCCCTTTCCATGCTGAAAACTGCCAAGATCTGCTGTGTGCAGGACACCACATTTGCCTTTTCCCTTCAAAATGTGCCCTCCCCAGCACCTCTCACTCGGTCTGCAATTGGAACTTCGAAGAGGAAAAGGTTTTTTTTTTTCACCCTGAAAGAGCTGAAGGCCATCAAACTCCTCTTGATCAGAGCAGCACTTTTAGTTTTTGTCCCAGATGTGTGATAAATCCCTGCGGACTGAACCCTGATTCCAAATTGCCATACAGAGAGCAAAGAGCACTTCTCAGACACACTCTAAATCTATCCCCCTTGATCATTACTGATTTGAGAGTCTGATATTTCACTGTCATCTCTACTTGAGATGATTAAGTCTCTCAATCTTTAGTCTAAAGGAACTGATATGAACTACCCTGACAGGACAAAGTCTTCCCTCTTCATCTTTCCCGCTTTTCAAAAGATGCCTGAAATGAGCTGATAAATGGGATTTCAGATGATGGAAGAGGCCAGTCAGCAAAGCCTGTCTTGCCAGACTCCCTCATTTTCAAGGGTTGCAAAGATGCTGACTTCTGGCAAAGTTTTACAGACCTTGGATGACTAAGCAAGCTTCATTAACTCAGATTTGACTAATTGCTCGTTTAAGGAAAACAAATAGAAACAGAAGAACTCCGAGCCAGCAAGCCAAATGCTGTGAAGAGGATATGGAGAGAATTGCTTGAAAGCCAGCTTCAGGGCCTGTGTGCAACCCTGGTTTTATTTGCTCCTGTTCACATCTTTCCTGCTACTGCATTTTTGTCACTACTGAAGGCCATAAGATGTATCAGACATAATTACCCTTATGCTGTCAGCAGTTATTCCTTTGTTATCCACTGATTGCACACTATTTGCTTTTCTTCATTCTCTTATTTAGATCATTTCAGTAAAACGAAGGCAGCAGAAAAATCTTATCCCCTCCTCTGAGCAACACCCTGCTGGAATTTGCAGAATATCTGGAGGATAAAAATCAGATAGTCAGTATAATCTAGCTGTGACCTGATTTTTTCTTCACCAGTGGTCCTCAAACATTAGCAAAATCATCCATATATTCTTCACTCACCTCCCCTTTTCACCATCCCTAATTTGCTCCCAACCTGAACTATTTCAAGTTTCCAGGAGACCTGAATTTAGTTTTGATTTAGTCACTGATTTAACCAAAAGTGTTCCTCATCGTATACTTCTTTCCCCACGTGATTCTTTGTCTTGTAAATTTAATTGATAGGTTTAGTGGGGCTGGGGATTTGTTACCTTTCACTGCTCATAGTTTTTATCCAGTCCCCTGCTGAGGCCCTTGCTCCACCCCCAGCCTCAACGGCTCCAGTAATAAGTCTCAAAAAAAAAGGGAGAGTGTGTTCATCTGGTAATTTATTCATGATGAATAATTGGCCATTGTCTCACACACCAACTTGACTGTCAGGAGTGCTCAGATGGTTTTGTAATGAGCTTGTTTGAAAGGTGCTTTATTTAAAGAAAGACAATTCTTCACAGGCAAGCATTGCTTCGCAGTGGGAAAATGGAAAATAAAAAATAAACACAGCACTTAACATCATCAGTACCTTATTATTCATTTAAGATATTGTTACCCTGGGCAGCAGAAGCCTCCCTGGTTTGCTCGTTGCCCTTGTGCCCTGCATGACCAATGATTTCACTTTCCTTTACAAGTGGGGGAAGGATTTCAGCTGAGAAACTGCTGATTGTTGGTTTTATGTTATCCTCCTAACTTTAGGGAAATGCTGTGAGTCGGTGCTGCCTGAATTGGCTGAAAGGAAGATCTTTTTTTTCAAATTATGTGTCCACTCAAGTTAGTGGTACGTGTTGATGGGATGGTTCCAAGTGTGTTTGTCAGCTGCCAGGCACCACAGCACCCTGATCCCTGCTGTTCCTGAAATATCCAGGTGTGACCTCAGTATCTGAAAGGGGAGAGGAATTTTTTTTTTCTAATGACAGTTTCCAGGCTGTGGAAGTGTCCATGGGTGCTTTTGGCCTGTTCTGGGATGGCTGATTTGGAGGAAGGCTCTCCCATCCTCACTCACAATTGCCCCACATATGACTCCCTCCCATGGAGAATTTCCAGGGTCCTGCAGACCCCCTTGGCACCTTCTCCAGATGCTGGGGAGCAGGCACCAAGGCAATGCTTGCCTTAATCACTATTATATATCCTAAATAATTCCAGATCCTCTCTTGCTCAACACTTTAACCCCTCTGATGAGCCTCACTTATAAGAGCAAGCTTGTCTAGGCAATTCATGAGTGTTTGTCCATCCCTACATTTCCAAAAGTGGGGTTTTTTTGCACTTCCAAAAGTGTAAGTTGACACTCTGAGATGAACTTTGGCAGTTCGAATTCAGTGGGAATTAAGCCTCTGAATACATATTTAGCATCAGGAAATCAGTCCTTAAGCATTAAATAACAATAGCCAAATACTTAATTTTCATTTTAAGCTGAGAAGCAGAGCTGTTGCTTTGCCAGCTCAAGACACAATTTCTTTTCAAACGTTCTCACAGGCTTGTGGGAGAAAACAGGCACAAATCACTTTATGTATTTTGGCAATCCCCTTATTTTTGGAGGCAGTCCTCATACTGTGTGAATTGCTAATGTTTTAATTTCGTGTTAGTATGTAGTATTAGTGTCAGAATTTTTAGGAGTTGGGGTGGTGGTTTGGTTGGTTGGTGGGTTGGTTGGTTGGTTGGTTGGTTTTTTTTGGGTTTTTTTGGGGTTTTTTTGTTTGTTTATTTGTTTGTTTTTGTTTTGTTTTGTTTGGGGTTTTTTTGGGTTTGAGTTTTTTTTTTTTTAAACTAATACTTTTCCCTGAATCACAGCTCTCCATGGATGTTCTTTTTCTGTCTCTGCTCTGTCACCAGCAAAGTGAAGCTGTTGCTCTGCCTTGTTTTGGAGCCCTTAATCTGCCGTGCACCTGTCTGCACACTTCTGTGTTTTGCTCCTCATAATGAAGTCCAACAGCTGCCAAGCCAGTCGAGGGGGGAAAACGCTTCCTTTTGACACCAACATGTTGAACCATTTGTTCAAAACTGCAGCTCCTTTAATCACGTATGCTGCATCTTAACAGAGAGCCTTGTTGAAATTATTTCTGCTGGCATAGCCCAGCGCTCAAGATGTTCCAGAGTGAATCATGATGGAACCTCTCCTAGGCTCAAGATAATTTATTAAAAGCTGCATTCGTTTGGAGGTGAAACATTGGCAACAAGCTCTAATTTAAATCCTGTGATGGTCTTGCCAGTTTTGAGCACCGTGTAGTGAAGGATGTAACTTGTAATTGTCATGGGAGGCACATCAGTAGGAACAGGGAGAAGTGGCCCTTAGGGACTGGAATAGGAATCCAGTGCTGCTTCTTGTGCCCATATCAACTGCCTTAAAAAGCTGAAAATTACCTACATTCATCCCAAATTCATGCTAGAAGCCTATAAAGTCATTCATATAGAAAATTCTAGCAAAGCCAGATTTCTGAGTCACACAATAGCAAGTGAAAATGGAGTTAGGTCAATGCAGGGCAGTTTATATTAGACAGGACAATTTATTAAGTAACAGTGGAAACAGCATGCAATTGTATAAAGCAGTGGTGGATTTAAGATGTATATTTGTATTGTATCCTGTTATTCACAGAAAGCAACAAAATGGCCCCCAGGAGAAAAGAAGAGAAAAAATATTCAATTAAATAGTTCTATGGGCTTTTTTACCTTGACTGCAACAGTGTATTTTACCTGTTTTTAACTTCTGGAAATGGTAAACAACCTGAAATGAAACTTTATCATAAAGCTGAACTGCAAAAGAGAATTCATGTCCCAACTGTTGTTTGACAATTGAAAATGAAATTTTGTTAGGAAAAATGCCAGTCAACCTTCTCTTTATGGGATGCTGCTAAATTCCCCCATGCTCATATGATAAACACAATTGCAGTTGCGTTTAATTGCAAAATACAAAAGTGCAAAAGGTTGCCTGAGGAAGTAAGTCTGCTGCACATAAAGAGAAGGCCAGGGAAATACTGATTTATACAGCTCAAAATTAAAATATTTGCCACTTCCCACTTAGCCAGTTCCCAGCTGCCTTGAAGTGAGTCACATTCCTTCTGATCAAACCCTTCAAGCTAATGGTGTTACTCAGGATTCATCTTCCCCTCCTCCAAATAAAAGCAATCAGTTATTGAAAAGAATGAAAAGTTATACAAAAAGAAACAGTGAAATGGCCAAGTGCCAGATAAGGAAAAGGTTTACTTTGGTTTTTAGTTCCCATAAGACACATCAAATGACACTCCCACCATAACATACACCCCTAATAATGACAATAATAGCAGCAATGTGTCTTATTGCATGCTCTACCTGTAAAGAGATGACATTCTTGAAGCCTCAATTTTAAATCCTCAGTGATTTAAAAGCTCCTGCAAGATTAAAACAAGTGACAATTAAATGAAATTCAATACAGAAATAAAATCAGCATGCCATATAGGAAATAATTTTGAAATAAAAAAAGAAATCCAACACATGCATAATAATAATGATACACGATTCTATCAGGTTTTGTAGCTGTTTGTGGATTTACCACCCAAATCAGTGGTAATCATGCGACAAGGTGCGTGTCAGCTCTGATCCTGCTTTCCACTTGAACATATAAACAAATGGAAAATTGTTCCAGGTGTGGGGATGTGCATGTCAGGGAGATGAATGTTAATTCTAAAAAGCCTCACGCAATTACAGCAATTACAGCTGAGGGACTCCCTTAATTTCCACAGCCCTGGTTCTGCAGTGGGTGCTGGGAGGAAAGGGGAAGGGGGGCAGCAGATTTCCACCTGGTTTTCTCCAACCTTTGAAGATGAGGAGTTTTGGTCAATTACCAGGCTGGGAACAGGGACTGTCCAAGTCAACAATATCCAAAAGCCATGGAGATGCAAAGCAGTGCCAAAACCCAGGGGGGGTCTCTACTTGTTTCTTTCTAAGAGATGCCACCACCCTGGACAACTGCTGACTTCAGAAAATATAGATATACAGCTCTAGAGGCAGGGAGTCTGGAGAATTGTTTTAAACCCAGAGTAAAGTAAGATAGTCACTCTTACAGCATTGAAAGGCTCAACAGTTAGTGTTACAGCATTAATAAGAAACATAAAACTCTTGGGTTTTTAGCTTACAGGCAAATTATTATCTTCCTTGTGCTGGAAGTTGATGATAATTACCAGTATGGTTTAGAATTATTTTTCTCTTTTTTTTAATGCAAAAGAGTTTTTTAAAAGATTTTTTTCACATAGGTCATAGAAATTCGCTCTATTTTGAGCAGATGGGTTAACTGGTCTAAGGTGACTTGTTTGCAATTAGTGCAAATACTCATCCATGCTTAATTGCATTTTTAGAAGCTCACGTTAGTAATTGACTATGACATCTCTTCTAGGTCTTCCTACTAATTCTCAGGCTTTCATTAAAAAAAAATAAAACACTCATGCTTGGCTTTCTACTTGGAAAATGCCTGTAAATGAGCACCACAGGAATATCAGCTGGAGAAACCAGTATCTACACCGTACTCATTTGTAGGAATCTGTACTCTCTTAAAACTGAACAAAAACAAGAAAAAAACCAACCAAAGAGAGCCTCTCTGGGAGCTGGTTTGGTCCCTGTGGGTTTGAAATACGTGTGTTTCTCTGGGTTCTAGCTGCTTGTTTTGGTGTGGGCTCCCACGGGGAGGAACAGGAGATGTTCTTTGGGTGCACTCCCAGGCTGGGTTCTGGGGGATCTGTGGGCTGAGGAGCAGCAGTTTCCTCACGGCTGTGTGGAGCTGGGATTGCAGACCATTTGATCAGCTGGAAGATTAAACCCCACAATTTACATTCAGGAAAACTTCCCATGCAGCTCAGCAGGTTTTCTCTTATTTGAGAGAGGAGTAAAGGCCCAGCTCCCTGGGAGCACCAAAAGGGAAAGTTGCTTACATTCCTTTTTCTTTTTCTTTTCCCTTTCCTTTCCCTAAAAAAAAAATTCATTTGAATTTTTCTTGACTCCAGCCACCAAAACCAAACCCAGGAGAAAGAAGAGATACTAAGCGCAGTCCTAGAGAAAAAAAGTTCTGGCAGATGGAAAGAGTGAAAAAATATTAAAGCACCTGATGTTTTATCAGATATTTTATCTCCTTCTTATGAATTACTAGGGAGAGTTACTATTGTCATCACATTGTGTTCCCCAAATTCCCTCACCCAGTCATGCTATCCCATCAAAAGCCACTGAATTTCATCGTGGGCATAAGTCTGATTTCCTCCTCATCATGTAATGTCACCAGATGTTTGTCATTACCATAAAGGTGATGAACTCATTTCACCAGGTGAGGAAAGCACATCTGAATTTTGCATGTATCAAAAGTTCTTCCCCTGTTTCTTTTCTTCACGGATCATTTATTTCCCATGGAAATCACAAGTTTTTAACCTTTGCATGGCAGAGGACCAGGCAGAGTAGCAGGGCTCCAAAACCAGATTGCTCCATGTTCTAACATAGGCACAACCAGTGAGTGCTGCTGATGTCTTTGGGGTACTCTGAGCTTTGGTGGGCTGGGGATGCACTGAAGGAGATACAAACCCAGCCAAGCTCATTTTTGGTGGCCATGTAGCAATGGCAGAACAGAGCACAGGGCAGGTGAAACACCTGTGTTAGCCCAGGCTTTGGGAACCATTTTGAAGCCTGTCCAGTGTCTGTTGGCTCTGCTGGAGTTTTGGGTGTGCTGTGGCTGTGAGAGCTGCAGGTGCTGCTCCCCTCCCAGAGCAGAACACACATTTCTCTGCTCTCTGTGCCTCACTCCAGTTTGAGTGCCTCAGCAATTCCATTTTACCATAATGAGATGGGTACCGTGCATCATCTGATGTCAACTGATTGCAGAAAGAGCATTCAGTGGAAGTTTAATTAGCATGTAACTGATAAGTCCAATTACTCTGTAATGATTTGGAAATTACATGAGCTACGTATTCCGTGATTGTGGCCTCATACAAAACATGAAACTTGTGAGGAAATTTCAGCTACTTAATGAACACTTAAAAAAACTTATTCTGCGTTTAATCAGATATCAATTAGTTGGAAGAGGGAAATCTTAAATTAACATGTATTAGCAGTGTTAATTGGCAGCAGGCTTTGCATTGAGCCAAGTGCAGCATGGCAGCCCATTTCCACCACGGTGTGTGACGCAGCACAGAGTGTGCAGCCCATGCAGTGCCTCTTATTGAGCCAAAACTTTGTAAGAAACTCAATTATTCCCTTATACGGGGAGTGGATCTGGGACATAATTAATTCTGGCTTGTTTTAGAAAATGCCTACATAATTAGCCATGCATGAAATACATTATCCCTGGCATATTTTTAAAACCTTGGTAGTTCCCCTTTGAAACTGGCCCTTGCTCTTTAATTAAGAGACAACCTATTGCAATATGAAATTTGTGATGCTGCCATTTTGGTAGCATTTGAAGTGATCTTATTCATTATGGTTGCCATGGAACACACTTCATTTCATTTATGATCACATGTCCTTATTGACGGGAAGAATATCTTGGGGACAGCACCCACAATGTTACTTCAGAAATGCTGGTTTATATTTAAACGTGTGCTCTGCAAACCAGAGTAATGTGTGCAGCAGGAGTATTTTTGCTGCATGTCTCTGGTGTTGCATGGTTATTTCCCAATGGATGTGCAAGAACTTATCGAATCCTTCTGGTGTCAGAGGTTGGAATTTTATGGAGTGCAGATTTGTGTGTGTTTGTGCTCCAGCTCCAGACTCCTCAGGTCTGCTTGGACTACAAGAAACAGGATGGGGACTGAACAGCCTAATGAGGCTTTAAAGCCTCTGTGTCCTTCCCCAAGCCTGACCCAGGTGTGACAATTTAAACAGCTGAGTAAAGGACCTTGCTTGCCTTGCAGGGTGAGCTGTGAGCTGTGAGCTTGCAGGGCTGGCTTTTCCTGACAAAGCCCTGTCACCTCAAGGCCAGTCCCAGGGTACTGCAGAAGCCTGGGGGAAGCATCATTTCTCCCCCTTGTCATTACCAAGGCAAAAGTGGTGAGAGATGTGAGTGTGGCTTCAATGAGTTGCAAACATGGCACAATGATTCAATGTGAGCCAGAAATTAGTCAGGCTGAGTAGCAAAATGACACTTTCTTTCAAAAAACACCACAAAAGCATACTGTAATTTTGTGTAATTACTGATCAGCTGCCATTGATTTATGCCTCTCATTTGCCATCAAAGACCAAGTAGAATTTAGCCTGAGCACCAAAGAGCAACTGGATGTTTTTCTTATAGAGTGTACCAAATTATTATGCCACATGCACCTGGGCTTCAGGATCACAGAGGCTTCTGCCATGAGAAATTCTAACCTAAGAGCACCAATCTGTCCTGAAAAGGAAAATTTTTTTCTCCAGTGGAGCACGGCTTGTCCGTCACTAACACACTGACTAATATTTGCCCTGTTGCAAAGACAAGGAGTCAGATTAGTCCCACCTCAAACTGGCACTTTTCTGAAGAGTCCCAGCTGGGCCCCAAGTGTTGTGGGCTCCTTCTTTCACTAAAAATAGCTGAGATGTCTTCACAGGTTGCCTAATGCATTATGAACATAAATCTGTCCATTCCTGGCTGCCGTCACAGGCTCTGACTTTTTTAACCAAACTCCTTGCTGCTTTTATGACTGGTGGTTGAATCAGCACTACTTGGAGTGTATTTTGGGTAATTGGGGACATGCTGCAAGGACCAGGATGCTGATCAGTGCTGGCTCCTGCCCTGCCTGGGCTCCACTGCTGAGCTGCTGCTGCATCTTCTGCATTCCTGTACTGACTGTGGGACTGTGGGTCAGTACAGGAATGTCCATTCCCTGACCAAAATAAAACCTCTCCCTGGCATTGCTGTGGTCAGATGTGTCTATCAATGAGGATTTGAGTAATAGGTTCAGAGCCTGACTTTCTAGTTGTTTTGTGGAGTAACTTAAATCAACATTGCTCTGTGACAAATTATAATTTCTGTCATCTGACACAACATTCTGTTGGGAAAATTCCCTGCTCTGAGGAACATAAAATGTGAAATGGGAATAGCAAAATACTAGTTTTCCTTTCTGCTTGCTCCATTGACACCGAAAGGGGACCAAAACCTCAGAAGAGATGACAGTGTGATTTTTGACACATCACCTGTATTTTCAGGTACCACTGGGCTGTGTGTGTCTGGGTGTGTACAGGCACTGGAGCTCTGTGTGGGTCACTATATGCAAAGAAAGTGCTTGCATGCACTTTTTCTCCTTTCTGGCTGGGATAGTGGAATTTTGAATTGATTCTTATGAGGGCAGAATTTAAACAAAATAGAAAAGGCAGCAATTCCACAGTGTAGGCTATTGATTTATAGTTTCCCTTTTGAGCAGAAAGTGGTAGGTTACAGGGCAGGGAAGTGCTAGGAGAGAAGGCAAAAGGATAAAAGAGGTTTAGGGAGAAAGGAGGTTGAAAAGAGCAACTACAGAAAATGGAGAGAGACTACAGACAATGGGGTTTGCAGGAAAAGGGCACCTCCAAGAGTGTTTGGGAAATTGTGTGGAAAGGTTAACAAAAACAAGGCAATTATCAATCTAACTAGAGGCTAGGCAAGGCAAACAAGAGATAGGGTAAAAAAAGTAGAGGTGGAGAAGGAGAGTTAAACCACTTCTCCGTGGTGAAATCTAATCCTTCTCTGCACTCCTGGGCTGTTCTCCATGCAGGGCTGGGGTTCTCCAGCACCTCAGGTGGAGGCTGCACTTGCTCAGCACCACTGGACCAGTCATGGATCCTACCAGCTTTCCTGCTGAGTATTCCTAATAAGTCTTTTCCAGGACCTTGGAAGTTAAAGCTGTAAGGGCAATTAAAGAAACAAGCTTGTTACAGTATAGGCAAAACTGACTAATTAATAAAAAGGACTGGAAGGTGAAAACAACAGCTTAATATATGTATTTAGACCTTTAGTCCAGGGTCTCATCTTTGGAAACACAGCACTTGGGGGATTCTTTTGGCTAAGAGACAATGGAGGGCCAGAGTTAAGCCAAATGAACTTTCTCTCAAGGCGTATGGGAAGTTAGGGAGGCAGGGAATGATTCATCATTCCGAATTCTCAGAATAGATTTGCTAAATTTACAAATTCCATGTTACTTCTGATTCTCTTCTCCAGCCTTGACTGGCAGCAGCTGTTCCCTTTGTTCTGCTTTACTCCTTGGCTTCCTAATTTTCCCATCAAAATGTACCTGTTTGTGTGCAGTGAGATCCTGAGCTGGTTTGGGAGATGACGACAGGAAGGGGATCAATCTTTGCATACTGAAGGGAAGGAAGAGATTTTTTTTTTTTTGCTTTCTTTCATTTTCCACTGCCCATTTTCTGTAATTATTCTAGCAAAGATTGCTTGTAGGCATAATTCTGGAAAGAACAAAATTTTGATGATTGCAGGATATTTGGACAAAGCAAACTTGCATCTCTTTGAGAAGCTTCTTTGAGACTTCTTTTCCCTCTTTCAAACACAAAGCCACAGAGTTCTGTGACCTTGTTGGTCAATCAAGCAAAACAAATTGAATTTGAAGTAATTAATACTAGCCACAGTGTGCTTGGGAATATGCTAACAACCAAGAACTATTTGCAACAAATTAGTTCAAGTAATTAAAAGGACAAAGATGAAACTATTGAGATTAGTTATTCCTTTTATCCAGGTCTAAGAATAAAAATCAGTGACAGGGTTTTTTTGGCTGTTACACTGCTGATACCTTAATTGATAAATCTTGACTCTCCAAGTAAGCAAAAAAAGCATAAAATGTAGCATTATCATAGAATTTTTATTTTGGTTTGATTTGGAATTTTGAGAACAATCTCTGTCTTGAACTTCTGTATTTTACCAAGAATGAGAATTAACTTGTGTCAAGTGATTGGATATCTAGCAACCAGAAAGATGAGAAAAACTGAGGCTGCTCAGCTTCTAGAGAAAGAGAATGCACAAAGATGACACCAAAAACGAGAGTGGAGGAGGATAAATTCTTCTCTATATTTGATTGGGCTGGGACAAGTTACCAGGGAATAAAAGATATTGAGAAGTTCTAAAAAAAAAATATTATGACTGGAAGGTTAATTAAACCTGTAGGGGATCATCTGTAGTCCCCAGCCTTGGAATATTTTAAGAGTCGAGGCATGATTTTAAGTCTAATATGCTGAGACATGGGGAACAGGCACTATGACCTTCATCCATGTTACTGCCATGTCTGTGATTCTGGTACAAGTTGTGTGAGAAAATTAGAATTTAACCAGGGAGAATATTTGTTTTCACTCATGAAATCTAAGGATTGAATGTCATCTGAGCATCCCCTATTTAAAATTGGTATAAATAAAATGAGGGGGGTCTGGGAAGGAGGAAGAAGTGGTTACACTGCTTTGCACATATTTTGAAAAAGGTTTTTCCTGTTTTAGGGTTACATGTTTTCTATCTGTAAGCCAGGTTTAGCGTCTCAAAATCCCCCTGTGTTAATGCATCACACCTGTAACTAGTGGAGACAGAGGTTGAGAATGTGCATTCCTTTACCAGGAGCTGCACTCTTATGAGAACTGGAAAACAGAACCGTGAGGGTTTGGTGGTGAGATCTGCCATGTTTTCCTCATGGGGGATTTCAGGCTGCTCCATCAGTGTCTTTGAAAGGTCCCTGCCAGTGATGCCCTGGCTCACCTCTGTGCACTGAGTGCTTCTGATGTATCCTTGGCTGGAAATTAATTCCCCTCTGGATCATCCTTTGACAGTGAGAGGGACCTTGAACAACCTTGACCCTTACAGTTATTTTGAGAAGCCTCACCCTTACCCAGGAGCCTCTTTTGTTACTTGTGATTCCTCAAGGACTCCTGCAGAGGAGTTTAGGGGTGTCTCAGGAGCCCTTCTTAGGCTGCAAGATGGTGACACCAAGCTGAAAGTACCAGAAGTTTTGTCACACTACGTTATCCCAACCAGAACTAACTCACAGACCATGATATACATTTATCATACAGTACTGAAGCATGAAAGACTCAATTAAAGTTTTTTTGATGTAAAATTAACACTCCTTTCTTCCTCCTTACTGTGCTGATTACGTTAAAACAGAACAATCAGGCAGCTGCAGTGGAACAGTATCAGAGAAATTTCTGTCAGCATTTACTATAGGCAAAATTACCAGGCTGGGTTTTCTCAGCCAGCTTCTCCAGCCAACTGGCTACACATGCTGCAAAGGCTTTTTCATACTATCAGGGGCTGCAAAAAGAATGCATTGAAATTTTCCTCCTTTTAAAATAAAGTGGGAGAATGGTGCAAACACAGGAAAAATTTCCATATTCAGCTCCTGCATTGTGCCTCTCCTCCACAGCTTCCCAGGGCTGGGGCTCAACGAAGCCTCCCAGTGCTTTGGGCACCTACGCAGGGCCTGGGGAATCACTGTGGGTCTCTTTTAAAAAGTGCAGTTAAAACAGTTGTCTCACTTGAATTTTAGCTGCATTTGAATGCTGGAATTTTCCAGAGAAAAATACTGTGTTTTACAATTAATTCTATTTGTGTGATTTTAGCATAGAGGGAGAAGTGGATGGCAATGATCACCTTTGAAAAACAGTCAATAAAAATCAATCACTCAGACTCTGTTGATTTTATTTATTTTTTTTTTAAATAGTAGAACAAAACTTCTCTAAACAAGGTTACTTTTACAGGGTCTTTGGTGGAATTTCTCTAGAAGCCTTTTGGTTCTACTCCTATTAAATTTTATACACTCCTGTTGCATGAGAGTGAAAAGTAATATTTCAAAGGATAAATCTACTGAAACAGTCATTTTTTTATCTTAAAGATTTTTTTTTTTTTTACACATCCTTCAATTTATTTTTTCATCTATGATGGAGTTGGAATAAGAACAGTAATTTGACAATGTAAATTTGCATGGAAATGTGCTGCCTAAACCCCCATTTATTACACCAGTTATAACTCAAGCCGATATGAAATGGCCCAAAGGTAAAGCATAGTTGATGGCAGAATAAAAATGTGCATGCAACTTTTTATGAGCTGAAGTTTGTTGACTTTGTGGTTATTTTCATTTAATATGTCTCCAGATGAATATTAACTTTTTTTGCTGGATGTTTCCTTCTGGTTCTCTGGTACTGAAATAAGAATAATGGGTGAGCTGATTAATATTTGGTTTAATTTCAGCCTTTGTATTCCATGCTGAGATAGAACTTTATGGCTTTTTTTTTTTTAAGGGTGATTTGATTTTTCTATTTCCCAGTGAGTCAGAAGGGATATTCCTACCCCAAAAGCAATCACAAATTGTAGTTAGCTGCTATAATTCTTCTCCTTTTGCTATGGTGGACATGTACTGCTTTCCCTACCCTCAGATTCATTGAACATGATGTCAAAAGAACATGGAGTTCTATTCCAGTTCTGGTTTGGTTTTTGGTTTTTTTTCTATTTTCCATCTGCATTGTTTCCTCACAGCTGAGAAAATTAATTCACTATGAATTTTATGAAAAAAAGTGATTTAGGGTTTAATAACAGAGAACAGGAAAGACACCTCTTTCAAAGATATCCAAGCCTGCTCCCACCCTGCTAAAATGCTCTGAAAAGTGTGTGGGTTCTCAGCTGGCTGGTGAGCTTGTGCTTTCTGGGCAAAGATGAGACTTCCTGGAGTGGAGGCAGGAGGAATCTTAAGTGAAAAAAAAAGAAAGAAAGGATGAGATCTTACGGTTTTTTCCACTCATGATGTGGTATCTTTTCTCCCTGGTGACGTAGCCAGACTCTGAGCCATGGCTCTGTGGGCTGAAGCCAGTTTAATGTTGATTTTATGCATCTTGCAACTGCCAGTCAAGGCAGATATTGCATGTTTCAGCAAAGTCTTGATACCATTTTAAAGAGTCACCAGGCTATAAAATCCAACTTTGAAGCTGCAAATGAAGCTGAAATGTCATATAACTTTACAAGGGTTAATTGGGCAATAATTACTTCTCTGGTCTCTTACTTTGTGCTAATGACAAATTGAAAAAGAACAAAAAGAAGGCAAAATGGCTCATGTTTCTGTACTGCAGACAATAATGACCATCACATGGGTTGTTATAATCATCACAGGCTTGTGGTATTTTTCAGCTGAGATAGTTTACTGTTTTTTATCACTGACTAGTGATGTTTGCTGCTTTAGAAATGAGCTCTGTAATTTTAAATATCTTTTTCTCCCATGTATTATGAACATATAAATAAGGGTAATATTTTTCTCTCGTTGCTTTTGTTTGGTTTTCTGACTCTTTCCATATTGATTTGTCTCAGTGCTCTGTGAAATTGATTACATTTGCTTGTTTGGAAATGAGACTTCTGGAATTCTGCATTATATTTACTACTCAAGAAGAAAATGACAACAAATAAACAAGTTTCTTTTAGAAATGAAACAAAAGCCTCATTCAGATGAGAGTTAATTTAATGAAAGTATTTAATCTTCCCCTCCTCCCTATCCTGAAGCTAGAAGTTATGGCACTTTTTTATTTTAAGATCTCCTTGCCATGTTTATCCTGAGCCATTCTCTGTGTACTGGCAGAAATGAATTTTTATTCTGTTAGGCCTGCTGAGATTTTCCTGCTCTCCAACAAGCAGCTTCAGATCGTCTTCTGATTTGAGTATTGTCAACAGACAGAACTAAAGTTCTTGTTGTGGTGTATTCACTTAAATTTAGTATTCCTTGCCACATGAATTTCTGTTCCTTTTTGCATGACCAGAAAAAAAACCCCATGGAATGGTTTTGGCTGTAAAAAACCTCTAAGGTCATTGAGTCCATCTGAAAAGAAGTGGAAGATGGCAATTTCTTCTGCAGCAAGTTCACATTCTGCCAGGTTCCACAGAATCCTGGAAAGGTTTGTCTTGGAAGGGACCCCAAAGATCATCTGTTCCCAACCCCCTGCCATGGGCAGGGACACCTTCCACTATCCCAGGTTGCTCCAAGCCCCATCCAACCTGGCCTTGGACACTTCCAGGGATGGGGCACCCACAGCTTCTCTGGGCACCTGTGCCAGGGCCTCACCACCCTCACAGGGAAGACTTTCTTCCAAATATCTAATCTGAATCTGCCCTCTTTCATCTTAAACCCATTCCTTTTTGTCTTATCACTGCACGCCCTCGTAAAAACTCCCTCCCCAGCCTGGTTTTAGGCCCCCTTTAGGTGCTTTTGGGTTTAAGCTCTAATATATCCCTAGTTGCTCCAGAGGATTTCACCCATCCCATCCCCAGCCCACAGAAGATTTCAGTGCAGCATCATTCTTAGCAAACAAACCTCTTCCCACCAGCTTGGCACCATGGCTTGACAGGTCATGCTCAGCAAAACCCCAGCTGGGGAGCTCAGTCTGTGCTGATGGTAGGCAGCCCACTGGAAAACTGGACTCCAAGGGAAGTTGTGTCTGTCAGCCTGACACCCTGCCCATGGCTGGACAGCCCTGCACTGGTGGTGGGAGACCCTCTGAGGAGGAACAACCTCTACTGATCACAGAGGAGACAGATAAAGTTGGGTATTGCTGGTTGCCTAACATCAGCCTGGTGCCTTTTTGGAGACAAACAGACCCATCTTCAGTTCTCTTGGGAGCTGTAGCATTTTGCAGACAAGCTGACACCTAATTTTAAATACAAAAGGCAAGGCAGCTGCAGCCCAGCTGTGTGGAAATCTTTTAGCAGTATTGGGACTGGGATGTGGAATTTTTTTTATCCTACAGCCTAGAATATCTGCTGGAATGGTCCCCTTATGGCTTTTCTGCTTTTATTTTGTGTCTGGGGCAGCTGCAATAGCAGAGGACAATAGAGGAAGGCTGTGCTTTGTGGGGGTGCCACTCTCAGATCCAGAAAAGCTGCTTCCCCTCCAGGTGTAACCATGCAAATGGGTACAGCAGCCCTGACTTTGAGCTTCTTTTGTTATCAGTCTTCACTTTTACATACCCATGACAGTGAACATTAAACTCAACCTCAGTTTCTGGAGATCCAGGAGGGCTGGGCACATTTATTTCCCAATGCTTGATCTCCCACCTGGATCCCTGCCAGCAGGTTTGGTTCCTCTGGCGCTCCAGGACCTGCACTCAGCCAGGGTGCTGACAAATGTAGAGCATGATAAAGATCTTTAAAAAGAGAAATCGGTTTGTAGCTGTGCATTGCAGTTCCATTTAGCTTTCAAATTGCTGCTGTGCCAAAAAAAAAAAAGAAAAAATCAGATATAAAATGTTTCATGGAAAAGTTCTGCGGCTTCATATCATATGCTATGACTTTTTTCCTCCATAATAACAATATTATGTCCTTCAGACACTGTGAGAGGGAGTGGGGAGAGGTGAGAACAAGAGAGAAGAAAGAAACACTGGCTCCAAGTGTTAGCTACGTGTTTAGAGACCCGAAATTTGAAGTGGAAACTAAATCATCCCTCAATGTAAAATGTATCTTATAGTGGAATTAAGAAGTTCCACAGAAGAAAAATGACCACAAGCCAAGCTATTCTTTCTCTTTCTCCCACTTCCTGCCATGTTTTCATAGCTATTATTGAACAAAATCTGTGTCACAACAGATTAATCTCTTGAATGATTCTCCCTTGAGCAGGAAAATGTCCAGGGCCCTGTGTGAGTGAGTGAACAAGGTGTTACACCAACCTGCTCACAGGAGAGGAGCAGAAATACGGGCTGCTTTGAAAGGGCTTTGCCCCTGAATCACTCAGAGAAGCAGGAAATGAGAGACAACTTCTGTGTGGTGTGGTCAGTCAGAGGGCTCAGACACCCCTGTGCTGTGGGACAGAGGTCAGAGAGAAGATGCAGCAACATCATCCTGGCAAAAGGGGGGTGGTTGGCACGTCCTGATGCCTCAGCTTGGAGAGCTGGGATGCAGAATCTGCTGCAGAGACACGGAGCTGCAAGGGCAGAGCTGAATGGAGACAGATGGAAACGTCTTGCAAAGTGATTTGCTGGTGTCAGAGATGGATAATACATGGCAGGTTGGACAGAGGTCATCAGTCAATTCTTGTTGAATTTCCACCAGCTGAACTGCATTTCAGCCAGGGATGGGATCCAGAAGGGGTTTTTAATACCCTGGAATATCCTAACCCTTTCTCTCTGTTCTTAGATTCAGCTGCAGGGGCCTGGGGGAACACCAAGACTTTGTCACCAGCTCACAGCTGCTGGAGCCTGCCAGTCATTAATGACAGAGATACTCACTTTGCAGTACCTGTGACTCCCACCACAGACTGCTTCAGATAGCAAATAAAAGCCTGAAAACACCTGGTTAAAGAAAATATTAATTTGTCTGTAGGGAGAATTTTTGTAATCCTTATCCTTTTGGTCCTTAGGAACAAATCATTCCAGATGGACCATTAAAGAAATGGAGGCAATCTCTTTATGTCAAGCAATGAAATTACTTTGTCTAATGCTTCAGTATCTTTTAAAATCTGCATTAACAAATGTAAACAAATCACTAGGGGATTTTTTTCAGTGTAATAATAGTGACATGAGAGTCCAGAAAGTGTGTGCTCTCAATCCATTACTAAGATGTAAATCCTTAATGATACTATATATGTCAAGCCTATACATTACTTAGACAGCTATAATAGTTCTGAAGTTCCAATGAAAACATGCTCTGAAGAGAAGTCACTCCACTCTTCACCGCATACTTAATCAGATTTTCAGTCAGTGCATTATGAACAAGATTTTAAGACTCCTGAAACTACAGTTTATAGCAAATTATAATGTTTGACAGAGTGAAAACACACTCCTCTTCAAGTCACTGTCTTCAGCTGAACTACACCTTCAGAATACCTTCAGGAAACAGGGAAAATTCATAAATGCTGTTTGTAGATGAGGCAAAGTGGCTGCAGAGAGCTTAAATGATGTTCTCAAGGTTGTGGCAGATTTCCTCCTGTTTGCTCCCCTCTGTGGCTGTAGGTATGGTAACAATCAGACTGCACCACGTTTTCCCTCCTGCAGCTTGGTGATAGTGGGAGTGTTGTCTTCAGAGAGGACCAGAGTTAGGCCGAGCCTCAGCCTCACATTTTGTGCCTCCTGCAAGAGGGAGAAGGTTGTTGGAATAGCCTTAGAGTGAATCAGCCCAGTGTAGCATTCAAGAAAAGAGAGTCCAGTTAACAAACAGACCATTTTAACAGACACAAAAGGAGGATTAAGCATGGTTACTTCTCAACTTTATCTTTGCATTTCCTTGCCTGCCTCTCTTCCTTGGCCTCGTGGTAGCTGTATGTTTTGTGTCCCTACATGAAATCAACATCCCAGAAAATCATCCTCCGACGTTTCTTGTGTCTTGGATATTTGCAAAAGAGGTCCCTCAGCTCCATCATGTGAAGGATTTCAGTAGTTTCATTGGGGAAGAAGAAATTACAAACACGGCAAACTGAATTTAATATTCACAAACCTTAAGCAGTTTCACTGGGCTGTGCCTCCTCCTCATTTCCCTTCCCTCTCCAAAATAACTCTCTCTTCACTGATATTGGGTCTTTCTGGTTAATGTTCCCTCTCATCTCACATGTGCTTAAATATCTCTCTTGTTAGAAACGCTGCCTCCTGCATCCCTCCATCTGATTTCCTCTTGGAAATCAGCCAGTCTCAAATTAATCTTGTGGATAGAAAGCTGGCCCTTCCTGCCTGGCGTGATGGGTGACTCATGTCTGTGCTTCTGCCTGCACCCCAAACATGGCAGCCTGAGTCACTGTCCTCCACCACATCCCTCTCTCATCTTGCTTCCCTGCCCCAGCCAGAAATTCCCAGCCGATGTGTGCATGAGCTGCCAGAGCTGTCAGACAGCCCCAGGGCACTGCTGTGACCTGCAGAGTCCCTGTGACCCTTGAGGGCTGCCTGTCACCTCCACTGCTCCCCTGCTGAGCTCAGGGACAGCGCTGCCACCCTCCACATCATCTCCAGCCTTGGTTTGCTGCTGGAAGTCAAAGACCAAGTCCCACTGCAGAGTTTGGTTCTTCAGGCACTTCTAGACATTATCACTATCATGTAGTTAATTAAACTGTCTCAAATATATGCCAATATTAGGCCTTGGCCCAGATCTTTTGTTTATGTTTTTGACCAGCCCCGATTCTTCATTTGGCAATGTATCAAAAGGTACAGATGGATCAAAATAGATCATCATTTCCCAGTAAAATATGATTCTTTGCAAATAGTTACCCAGCCTGTCACAGCTGGTATTCACAGGGCTTGAATTATACATGTGCAAGCTGGAAGTGCTGTGAAGGCTCAGCCATCCAGAACAGTGTTCATGAAAATCACTCCCTCACCCCAATCCTACCTGTTGGTCCAAAGGAGTCCCCTGTGGATGTGCTGGGAAGACTTTTGTCCTTCAGCCAAGCTGTGTTGGCCTTGTAGAGAACTCAGCCAGTGAAAGCTGCTTCTGCCAGAGAGCTGCTCCCCACCAGCTCATGGGCACCCCACGCTCAGGGGAGTTGTCTGATGTTCAAATACTAAAATTCACACATATGAGAGGGATTGTTGGTCTTCAGCAAGCAGAAAACATCTCATTTAGTCAGCTAAATTATTCATTGGAAATAATTTGTTCAGCTCCAGTACCCAGCAACAAAAGGGCTCACGTTTCCTTTCTGCCACATAGGGAGGAATCTTCTGTCAACATTACTGGGGGATATCCAGAACAATCACAGTAATATTGAGATTTTGCTTACCTACATGTTCTTTAGAAATGGATGCAATGCAAAACTGTCCATGTGTCGGTGTTAGATTCCAGCACAGGGAGCTGTGCCAGCAAATCTCTCCTGGGCATATCCAGTGGTGCACATTCCAATGAAAACGTATTTCACAGTTCAGTGGCTACTAAAAATTACATTTTTTGGTTATAATATTTTGGTGTAAGTGACACACTGAGCTGTGTTATGAAGTCCCTTCTCTATTCCCCTGATTGAAACAACATAGAGTAAGAAGTGGGTGAGACTGAAGCTCCAACAGGTCAAGCCCAATTGTTCAGCAGTGAGGATGCCTGGTCAGAAAAGAATGGAAGAGCTTGGCAAGCACAGAACTGTGCTTCCCTCAGTTCCAGAAATTTATAGCTTGGGGTCAAAATGAGTTTATGTTTAAAAATCTCTGGATATTTCTTCTAGGAGTTGATCAAATATGTGTCTGTGAATTCATCTGTGGCTTTGGTCAATTCCTCCCTTTCTCATTCTTTAGCTTTACAAATGTTCCCTACTCTTGCCAAAAGCCGGAGTTAGATTTTTTTATTTATCCACTTCAACTCATCACTACTCTGAATTTCCCTTCCAGCCTCTCCCAATGTGCTTGCAGATTTTCCAAAAAATGTAACATGTAGCACCATGCTGTCCTGAGTCTTTCAGATATTTGAAAAAGAGCCTGTGATTTACAAGAGAATACGTAACAAATTCCAAGGCCCAATAACTTACCTTTATTGGTTTTATTTCTCTTGGTGTCTGCTTATCTCAGTGGCCACTCTGTCCCTCCAGATAGAAAAGTACTTTGTCTCAATTTGTGAATCTATTATTAAACCTGTGATGAGTATTTTGGCACTCTATATTCCTTTGCTGCCATTGCCTTCCTCCTTTCCTTGTTCTTCCTCTTTTCCTTGTAATCTCAGCATTACTATTCTTCTGGCAGTCCCATCCCCAAGGTAGGCATGACTTGAGAAGCTTCGTGGATGACTTCAGAGGAGATGTTGATAAATAATACTGTATTTAGGCTGTGTAAACCAAGCTGACCTTTGGTCTGTTCTTTCTTTGCCACTTCCCAACTAAACAAGCAGAGAAGAAAAGTCTGTGTGCTCAGCCACCTCAGGCTATCCCTTACTGAAAGCTTTGCTCCAAAGGTTACTCGGAAGGGGAGAGAAGCAAATCTATATCTGTAAATAAACAGCAGGCAAATCAAAAAGATAAACATCAGAGGGTGTTCATCAAGGGTGAACAGCAGAGCAGCTAGCAAGAGAGAAGATAACTTCTTACACACTAAAATAATCCCCATGGTACCCATATATTTTTAGTCTGTGGCAAAAAGAATAATGAATAAATGCTGGGGATTCAAGTGCAAAAGGCCCCAGTGCTCAGTTCCACCCATGGGTGAGTTCACTAAAGAGCTGGCAGCAGTGTTTTCCAAGATTCAGTGTCCAGATATTCAACCTTTGAGTTTTCCACTTGGTTTGGGAGTCTCAGCAAACTAGAAACAGCACATTCACCATCCCAAATCACCTGAGTGTTGAGACTGAAGAAACAAATAGGGATGGCATAGCTCCTTTTGGTGATGTGGATAAGGAACAGACCCATAATCCTGTACTGTTAGGACCAGACACTAAAACTAGTGGGTCGAGAGGTGCAGTTAGTGGTCTATAGTTGGACCAGGTAGATTCATGGACAAAGAAAATTCAAAAACTGCTCACGTGGTTGGTATTTTAATTGTACTGGACTCTTCATGGCCAAATGTTTTACCAGTTCAGATGGAATATGAATCCTCAGAGGTGGTTTTCACCTGGTTCTCTGGATCTTCACTGCTACTGAAAAGGAAAAAAATTATCTACCTCCTATTAATTTATCCCCTCCTTCCTTGCCACTGACTTTGAGCTGGGCTAAAAGTTTCCCCAACATTTTAATCTACATGGAATCCTAATACTGAAATCAACATTTCTGCAAAGATTTTTGCATTTCCTCTGTGCTCAGTGATGTCACCCCTGTGACAGCTTTGCTTTATTTCCTATAAAGCAGTTGAGATTTATGGTGCATGTCACTCCTTTTTATGAGCTTATTTTATGGTGTGGCTGATCTCATGGAAAACAAAGCTTTTGCTCATATTTCCAGGGTTTGGGGTTTTTTCCTCATTTTGTATTCAAGAAAAATACAGGAAATGGGGCAGTTTGGAAACTGTAACTCTTAAGGTGTTAATATTTTTTTAAGCTCTAAAGTATAGAATTCCCCTAAAATCATCTTGTGGCAGCCAACTTTTCATTATGTTACAATTCATGTATGAGCTGACATCCATTCAGCTGTTGTCAAGTGCCTTCACTGAAGTGATGTCCAGGCATTTACATTCTAAAAGGAGTAGAAATCATAAAAACAAACAAACAAACAAACAAAAAACAACAAAAAACAACAAACAAACAAAAAAAACCCACACAAAACCCAAACCAACAAAATTTACTCTCTGAACTGTTTTAACCACTCCTGTGGGAAGTGTCATCTAAGAAACAAGGTCACAAACTGTTTCCCCTTGAGAATGGCAGACACAAAGTCCTTTTGAAAGGAGAGAAGAATAGAAGGTTAGGACTTGGATTGCAAAAATACTTTGTGTTCCCAGCCTGGTCTGGTAAATGTAACGGTAGTGGCTGGTACTTCAAGACCTCAAAAATGTATATTTATCACTCAAAACTTTTTATTGAAACACTGCAAAACAGCAAAACCTTTACTGTGCCACTTTCCAAAAGAGATGCCGTTTTCTTCCTTTAAGCCACATGTTTTACCATGAGTAGCTTTTAGTTTATGTTTTAATGCTGCAGAGGACATGAAATGAGGAAATCTTTGCCCTAAAGTATTGAACAAAAAATGGATATGAGAAAGGAACTGAGGAGGGCAAGCAGTGTTAGCTCTGCTTTATAGACAGGAAATGGAGAGCAAAGGATGAGTGGTTTTGTTAAGTCTTTCCAGAGAAAAATGCTGATGCCAACTGTGTGTCAATGTAACAGAGTCTCTATCACCAGAGACAGCAAGGGAAAGATGAGGATATTGGATTCTGCAAGAGTGTAACCAAAGCTACTTTGAAATAAGGAGGAACCTTTGAATTGGCTCAGAAGAATCTGATTTTGTTTGTAGTGATTTAGTCAGTGACTGCAGCTGAGGGTTTTACCTTTCACAAGCTCCTGTCTCATTTTGATATACTTATATCCATCTTGCTTTTCAGCATCCTTTAACTGGGGCACAGCAAAGAGAATTTCCTCTTTATGAATCTGTGTGCACAGAGTGTCTCAGGACTAAGTGCAGCATCCATATGAATGATAGGAACAAATTACATGTTCAAAATCATATAGTCAATCTGTACTGCATCTTGAAGCTCAATCCTTTCCACCCTAATTTCCCCCAGCTGACTATCCCAGGGTTCTGCTGTGCAAACAGCTTTGCTGGAGCTGTCACTGCCTTTTCAAGTCATCCTCTTCATGTGGCAGTGGCAGGGGTGCATCATATTTGAATTTCACTTCCTCATGTGGTTTCTGCAACTCTGAGTTCAGACCTTGCCCAGATGGTCCCTCTATGTCAGAATCCATTAAGCATTTTCTTTTCCAACACTCATGAACAGGATCTGGGGATTTGGGCACATGGTACTGTCAGAATAAAAGGCAAATGCCAATCACAGAAATATGTTTCTTTCCCCTTCCCTTCCCTTCCCTTCCCTTTCCCTCATGGCTGCAGGTATTGCTCTCACAAAGTGGTCATGTGGGTGGTTGAGAAGTGACTGTATATTCAAAACTTTTCTTTCAAATAGCTGGAATCCACTAAAAGCCCCCATTTGTATTCAGGGCATTTCAGCACTGAGCAGCACGAAGGGAAGAGATCAATAATCACATTGCATGATTACACAGCTTCTTGCTGTGCCAGGCTAACAATCTACCTCACTCTAATGTTGGATCCAGCCCTCCCTGATTTGCCCTTCAAGTAGAGTATCCCACCTCCTTCCCTCTCACTTGGCTGTCCTCTAGGAATATTTCCCAACTCAGCTGTGATAACCTTGTCTAACTCCTTCACAGTTTATTCCATATCTGTCTTTCTCCTCCCTGATGTATTATTTAGGAATTACTACTGGAGGGCCTCATGTTCACAGTTATCTTTGTTTAGCCTTTATTTCAATGCCACTCTCACTCAGCCTGTCCCTGCAAACTTGCTCCACTCCTTCAGTAACAGGTGTGTGGCAGCTGGAAGGAAAACCCTGATTAAAGAGCATATGAGTATCAGGAGGGAAAAGATGGTAGGACATTTGCAATGATGTGTTGTGAGCTGACAGTATGGCCAAACCAGGCATTGGTTCCTAAAGGAAAACTGAAAATGGCAGCTAGGAGTGGCTTTTGATTTTCTCTGGTCTTCACTGTTTTCACAACTCAAGTAATTCTTCACCCAAGATTTATCATCCTTAGCTCAGGTCCTACTTCTATTCTACTTGTCCCCAGGTTTTAACAGCACTAACAAATCTCCAAAGTTGTCTGAAAGTATCTAAAGTGCGTTTCAGGTACTTCTGTTGTTTTTTAAAAACCAATCAAATTTTCCCCCAAAACAGCTCTTCCTGATACCTCTTCCAGCAATAAAGTAATAGCCATTGGTATCTCCTACTCTGTAATGCTCTAAGATGGGAAAAGTAGGGGAGGCAGGCCTGTGTCCAAAACTCAGAGTTGCACAAAGGGAATACACTGTGGGAGGATGGAGGGAGAGAGAAAAACTGAATGTGAGATTGATGCCAAAATCTGATGAATGCAGCAAAGGCACCAAATGGCCAGAGTGAAGGGCCCTTCTCTGTGACCATGAGCCAAGCCAGGGAGAGAAGGATGTGCTGATGTTTGATTCACTGCTGGTTTCATGTCATGAGGAATCTGGCAGCCACACAGTTTCTGCTGTGTGTCACAAAACTCCTGTAGTAAGAAACCACATAAATAAATCATGGGGGGCAAAAACATTGGCACGAGTATTTCAGGTTGTCAGTGCCTGTAATGAAATCTTGCTTTAGGTATAGTATCAAATCCCTCTAGTCTACCCTTACTTCAACCTTATTTATGACCAATTCTTATTTTCCACTGTTTCCAATTGCACAGACATAAAAAAAAAGAGCTTTGAATAATGCCACATGGATAGAAAAGTTCTGGTTTTGCAGCATATCATGCTTAAATGTCTCTTGCTTTGTGCCCATGTGAATTCATAAGTCAGGCTTAGGCCAAAAGGCACCACAGAGTGGTTGTTAAGAATTGGGGGAAGGTCTTTATAGGTCCAGGCTTATGTCAGGGTTGGAATCTCAAGGGTTTGAGGTACTGGAAGTGTTGGAACCTGTTGTCTGTCTGGGTTTGTGGAATCCGGAACAATTTGGAAGCTTGAGCCACCTCAGTGGGCAGTAACACTGAATGAGGGCACCTGTAACTTGCTCACTCTGTTCTCAGAAATAACCATCAAGTGGTGCAGGGTTTCCAATCCTTTTCTAAAAACAGGCTATCTAGGGAAGGGGAGATAATCTGGGACATGACTTGAAAATTTGTAAGACCCGGAGAGAAACAGTCACTCCTTTCTGTGGAACAAAGATCCTCCATCATTTTCAGCACAGACCAAAGTCTGCAAGACTTACCCAAGAAAACTGAATATTTTCTTCCTACACTGTTTGTTTTCCCTCTCACTTGCTGGTTTTAAGTGCAGGAACCAAAATGCTGGTGTGGGAGAGGAGCTGTTGCAATGCATTTTGAAGGTTAAACATCAAGGTATCTTTGAAATTACAGAAGCGGGTGGCGAGATGTTCTCCTGAGATTTGTGAGCTTGTTTTTCTCTTCTAGCACAGAAGAATCCATACTCAGACTTTCCTTGGCTTATTCTCCAACTCAACACTGATCCTTTCACGTTTTACTCGTGCCTTGTTTTTCAGCAATCTTCAGTTTTGACATTGAATCTTAATCCACAAAAGGCAAAAAAACTTGGATGTTTTTACAGATTTTTTTTTCAAGGTGGATAATAAATAGCCAGAATTCCACACTGTTTTTCTCATCACCCACTTGAACATCCAAGGGCAGAGAACTGAATATTACAAGTGATTACCAGTGCATTCTACAGTGAAATTTCCATCAGTTAAAATAAGGCATTTATCTATTTTTTTTTTGGTAGTGAAATGGGAAATTCGCTTGCTCTGAGCAAACTGAACATATGTTTATCCCATGTGAGAATCTGCTATTAGCGCCCACAAGGCTCTAGTTTACACAACATCTATTTTCTTTTTCAGTGGGTAATGAAAGAAGTGTCAGAGACACCCAGGCTCTTCTTTAGTCTCGCAGACAGTTATTTCAAGAACCTGGGAGCAAAGGCCATGGCATTCATTCCTCTTGACAGATTCACAATGTTGTGCACAAAAAATAATCCAACTTTTACATATTTATTTTTAAATTGGTGTTAAATCCCCTTCAAAAAGCTAAAAATAATACAGAAGGGAAGAGCTTACTTAATTTTTTTTTTGTTCTGTTTATTGAATGCCACATTATAAGAAGAGGAAAGTCTTCTGTTGGATTTTGCAGCAAGCTTTTGGCCAGCATTGTTAATTGTTGTTTTTAATAAAACAAATTGCCTTGGGCTGGAGCTGAATCTCATAAGCCACATGAGTGAAGATTAACTTTTTGTCCTTCCTCTTTTGTGAATCTGTCAGGAAAGTGTCACTTTTGGTTTTTACTGCTTTTTTTCCCCCTTAAAGTGTTGCACACATCCCTGCTCAGCATCCTTCAGAGCTGTTTCCCGACTCCATTTCCCTGTTCCAGCAAGGGGCGAGGACATTCCATCTGCATTGGAAGCAAATTGCTCTCAAGATTCACACTCCAAGTACAAAATCCTTTGTCATTTCCAAACCAGAGACAGCAGTGTTTGATGAGCTGATATTAGGAACTGCTAACAGCTCAACAGGCTGATGCCACTGTAGCACAGCCTGTGAAATCTTCTCACATGCCAGCATTTGCTTTTTTAAAGGTCCTTCCTACACAGTGGCACAGACTCCTTCAGGCTTTTCGCTCTGTGGTCTGTTGTAAGGGAATAGGAACAAAACAACGAGGGGAAGTTGTGCAGCAGAGGTGCAGAGAGGCTCACAGACAGGGCAGCACTCAGAGGGGTTACAGACACTGTTGCTTACAGGGAAACGTCCCCAGAGTGATCAGATTTGGATCATTGAACAACTGTGACATCCAAGATAGCTGCTAAAATCCTCCTGTTCTTGCCACGCCTAATATCGGGGAGGTGATGACCCAACACTGCTCTTACACTGAATTTTTTTTTTTGCCCAGGGAAAAAAGATGTTCTAAGAAATCAGTGTCTTTTTTGTCTGCATGTTTGCAGTGATGAGTCCCACGATTTAAATCACAATTAATGGATCTGAAGGCATTAATCTGTAGAATTGGAATATTGTGTTATTTAATAGGGCAGGAAGAGAGCATTTCTAACCCTTGTGAATTTTAAAGATTCAAAATCCGGGGATACAATCTAGAAGTCCAAACAGGGCAGGAGGTTCTGAGGGCAAGCTGAGGATGCTTTTTCCTGAACAAGTTAAAATTGAATGAAACTATAATCTGGGGAAAAAAACCCAAACCAAACCAAACCAAAAAAACGAAAGAAAAATAACTCAATTCTTTCAGAACTCAGGTAGAATGGTTGGGTTTGAAATTTGGCTGCAGTTTCTAGAATGTTGTGCATGTTATTCCATGTGACTCAGCAACGTTTCAAGCATAAAACATTTCAAATCGAGACAAAAATGTTACTGAAAGGAGGGGATGTGAAAGAACGTTGGATTTGTGTATTATTTCCCTTTTTTTTCTTTTTTTTTTGCAAACCAAATTATTTATTTTGATCTTGAAAACGCGTCTATTCTTTTTAGAGAGGCATATTCAGAAGGGAAGAGCAATCCCTCCCCAGCTAGTATTTAGTATTGTTCCTACCTGCTAATTAAGTGAAGGGATTGTCAGGGAGCCTGACAGACACATCCATAATCCCTACTTGAGAGCGTTTCAGCAGGGCTTTGTCCCTCATCCCATCACACACTCGCATAACAAAATGGCTCTGTGGCATAATGACAGCCGTGTGTCAGCGTCTGCGAGGAAGGAGATGGAGAAGGAAGATATTCCAGGCTTTCATGCTGGCACCCTCCCGATGAGTAATTCAGACAGTTTGGAGCCTCCTCATGGTCCTCTCCATCACCCCCACCCCTCTGTTCCCAGCAGCACATTTTGTCTCCTTCAGGAGTCACACCAGCCTCTCAAAGCTAAATGGTACATGATGTTAGATTAATTGGCTGAAAAAGCATCCCCAGAATGAGGGGAAGTGGGGAGGTTGCTTGTCAGAAGTGTCGTCCTGTCACACTGAAAATCATAGGAATGGGGAAAGGAAGGATCTGAGTGAAAATGAAGGATCCAGATGAAAAGGAGTTGTAAATGAAAACAAAATTCTTGTTTGGTAGTGGCTGGCAGTGATGGGAGAAGAAAGGAGGCACCAGGGAGGGGAGGGAAAAGAAAGAGATACAGAGTCCTGGAGGCGTTTGATGGCTGTCACTGGCACACACAGGGGTCTGAGCAGACTTCCCCAGCTGCTTCTGCCTCACACCAGTGGAGAGGAGTCCTCCCCTGCTATGGATGGACCTGGGCAGGGATCAAATGGGGCCCTGAAACTGCAGGATCCTGCAGTGGTGAGTGTGCTGGAGAGGAGAAATGCAGTGCTACAGCAGCCTAGGAGCTTATCTTATGCTCCAGCACCAGGCACCCCTCAGGGGGAGAATTTGCTCTGGATAAACCATCCATTGGTGCCCTTTGATAAACCATTCGTTGGTGTGCCCTTGGATAAACTATTGGTACCCTTGGATAAACCATCCATTGGTGCCCTAGGATAAACCATTGGTATCCTTGGATAAACCATCAATTGGTGCCCCTGGATAAATCATCCATTGGTGCCCCTGGATAAACCATTGGTGACCTGGGATAAACCATTCATTGGTGTTCCCTTGGATAAACTATTGGTACCCCTGGATAAACCATCCATTGGTGCCCCTGGATAAACCATTGGTGTCCTGGGATAAACCATCCATTGGTGCCCTTGGATAAACCATTTGTACCCCTGGATAAACCATTCATTTTTGCCCTTGGATAAACCATTGGTACCCCTGGATAAACCATCCATTGGTGCCCCTGGATAAACCATTCGTTGTTGCCCCTGGATAAACCACTGGTGCCCTGGATAAACCACCCCTTGGTGCCAGCTGATCACTGCAGCTCCTGCTGCATGGTTGCATTCAGAGATGTCTCCTCCTGCTTCTCATGGCTGGCTGTAGTAGAATCTGTACCAAATCCTCTCCTCTCTGTTGCTGTTCCATGAATTTTGTCACAAGAGCTTTGCTCTCCTCGAAGCTGAGTGGAAAATGTCTAACTGCTGCCCTGCAATATCTGCTCCCAATCCCCAGAATCATCTGAGGGGCTCTGTGCTAACTCAGTCCAAACTCTTCCATAAACTTGGAGTTCGTTTCTTTCTCACTAAGGTTTGGGAGCCCAAAATATTCTTGAGGTCTATTTCTTCTTTCTTATTTTTTTTTCCTGTGAAACCCTTCTTTATCACCAACCATATTCTCCATTTGCTGGGGCCTCCCCTGTGTTGCCAAATTTCTTCCTCCTCTGCTTTCCACCCACAGGATTTTCTCCTCAGTGTCCACAAGGAATCCGTAGAACTGCTGTTTTAATTTCTTTCTTTTTTTTTTCAGTTTTAATTTCTTCTACACTTTACACATGCAAAATGGTTTTGGTATAACTCATAGCAAGGACTATTTTGGTTACTGGTTTTCAAGAGAGACGTAAATACCTGTGGTAACAAAAATCTGAGATTCACTTCACGGGAATTCTGGGCTTGTTTTGCTACTTGCAATATTGATGGTCTATAGAAATATGTTGTCTCATTCATTTTGACTGACACTGGCAGACGTGAAGCTCCTATGCAATAATTAAGACTGTTTCTATATGCAAGCTAATTTTTCTTGTAGCCTACATTTGGTGTTCAAAAAGAAAAATATATATTTTTAAATCTTAATTTCATGCCAAATATTTCATTCTGAAATACAACAGATGAAACAAAATTACTTCTTTCATCCAGCTCTGCTGCTGATTTTCCTCCCTGTATAGGGACCAGGTGCTGACTTCCTAGGTAATGACATCCAATAATGTCAACAAATAGGAGATGTTTATTGGAGAGGAAAAATAAAAGCAAAAATATTCCAGTGGGGAGGATAGACTGAGAGCTTGGAGGAAGCATTGAAAATGCTTCTCTGGAGGGTCTCAAACAGAGGTTAAACAAATGTTTCATTTTAGCTTCATTAGAGTTTGTGTTGGGACCAAAGGAGAAATTACTGGCCTCATGCTCACATTTTTTGCACCTCTAAGATAAACAGATCACAGTGGCAGGAGAAAGAGAAATTAGCTTCTCCCAGGATGTGAGATCAAGGTGAAGCTCCCTTCCTGCCTTAGTGCCAAGTCACAGATGCCTTTTTGTTCTGTCACTTTGCTACAACATCTCACAAGGAGATCTGTCATTTAAAAAAAAAAATCCAAAAAAGACAAACAAGCAGCAGTGTTTGCAAACTGAGATGGGCACATTAAAGCATCTTTGGGATGGATTTCTCCCTGTGCTTTTTGTTGACCATTTGTTTCCTTTAATTGGAGCATGAAAGGACTGAGCATGTCCAATGCAACTTCCCTATGCTAAGTACCACCTGTCAGGGAAATAAAGACACTCTATCAGTCGCTTTTCCTTGGAGATTGTAAGTTTTTCAGAAAGACATGCTGGCACACACCCACGCTGCTCCCCCCTCCACTGCAATCCCTTCCCATCCAGACTGCAGTGTGACTAGGAGCAGGAACAACACAGAAAATCCATCCATCTCAATGGTATTTCAAATCTAAGACCTAGCCCACAAATAAGTGGCTTACCCCCGGCACCTTCCCAGTAATTGGACTCAATTTTAGAACACTTTGAGCAGTAATACCTGAATAAAAGGGCAGTGGCTATAAATAAATCAGGATCGAAAATATTATTAGGAGATGTTATTAGAAAGACAAAGGCAGATTAAGTGGCAGGGACGAATAAAATACCAACTCAGCCACTCCAACATAAACAAAATAGAGTAAAATTAGAGCTGGCTGTAGGCAGAGCTTTGGATGACTGGGGAGTGCATTTGCAGCCTGCTGAGCACAGGCAATTCTGCCCCCACACTGACGCACAGAAGATTTGGATTAATTTCAGTCCAGACAGGTAGTGCAGCTGCAGCTTGGGGCTGATAGCTCAGTGGAAAGGCAAAGCAGAGGGCTGATGCAGACCTGAGTATTCTGCACCTGCTGGGTAACAGAGACATAAATGCTGGAAAAGGGGCAGCCAAAATGCATCTCTTAAGCAACACACAGCGTTGGAGCAGTTTTAGCACAGCTTCCACAAGCAGGGGTGTGATGTGAAGCTGCTGTGAGGACAAGGCAGCAATCAGTTTTCCCTGTCTTTGAGCTTCAAAGGGAAGCGATAGGATTTCTTTGGGAGGCTCAAGGATCAGTTGGATAGACACCCCTGGGTGTGGGTTAGTTTGGTCGTGGTTGGCGTGACATTTTCAAGGTGCCTTCTGGATTTCTGTGGTGTCTGTGCTGGGACAGGGCTGCTGGACACCCCGAGTCCTTCCCTGGGTGGGGAAGGCAGACGCCATGGCCTGTGGAGGCTGCCAGGAAGTTTTGGGACTCTCAGCTATGCACAGTTTGGAGTAAATCCAACATCTACCCACCCCGGGAGGTTGGTGTCATCTCCAGCATACAAACTGCTCCTGGAGTCTCCTGTCACTCCAGCTTCCAGGGTTTGCAGCACATTTGCAGCTTGTGCCCAGGCAGTACCTGAGCCCTTTGTCTTCCTCAATTTGTGCCAGCATTATTTTTTTTTATTATTAAGGTCCAGCCACAAATCTGTTCAGAGCCTCATTGGATTTGCTGTTTGCCGTTGTTCAGTAGTTTTATTCCATTTCACAATTTAAAGAAATAGAAATCCTTATGGTCAATGTCCCTTGACTAAAGAATTTTTTCCATGAAAAAAAGCAAGTCTCTTTAAAATGTGTTTGTTTGATGTGCCAGAAGATTTCCTCTGTGAAGAATATAGAATAGGAATAAATATGGTAATGCAGAAATATGTAGGGGGATATGACAAAAGGAACAGGAATTTCTCTGGCTGAAGAGTTTCCTCCACTAAGGAGGTGAGAAGAGTTGTGTTGCACGTAATTTAAAGGAGGGATTTTTGTTTGTTTTTGGGTTTTTTGTGTTTTTGGTTTTTTTTAACAAAGAAAAACTTTTCTTTGTAGTCTATTGCCACAAAAATGAATTTTTGGACAGCACCGTGTACCGTATAGGTCAGCTGCTAAAAATATGTATATTAAAGGTGAACTTTCCTTTTGGTTTTATACAGTGGCACAACCAATCACAGCAAATGTTAACCACAAAGAACTGAATCCCACAAAACCCAGACACCTCAATGCTTTGTGAAGCAAAAGGAAGAAAATTCCTCAAGTACATTGGCAACAAAACTTTTTTTAACCTTTCTTACCCATTTTTCTTAGGACATGGACATTGTTCCATGTCTTTCCGACCTTTCAAATCTGTAGGGAGTATAAAAGGAGGAGGAGAAACCGCTGACATTGTGACCAGTTCTTCCTACTCCATCACCTCTTTGCTCTCCTTATTTATGTTCCTGTCAGAAAGTGTTGCAAAGCCCTTCCAAAGACCTCTTCTATTGAAAGACTGTTAAATATTTTTTAAAAAGCTGAATTACCAGAGCTCTGAGAATACCTGCATCTTCAAGAGAGATGAGCACATGGAATTACCTCTATGAATTTTTCTGTATGGCATCGTTCAGGTGGCTTATATCACAATGAATGAGGTGTCAATTTGAGAACATATATTTAATTGTAAAATTGATTTTTTAATCTGTGTTTCTGATTGCAAAGATGCTATTCTTTGCATTTTACTTTTATTGCTTTTTGATAAACACCAGCTTCTGTGGACTGTTCTCACCAATGATCTGATTCGTTCATCCAATTATTTGCAATGCAATCCATGGGTTCCCAGCCAGAAGTCAGGAAACTCAGCAGGAGTAGAGTCAAAATCATGATTAGGGGAAATACAGCTGTGGGTGAGGTGTTGCCCTTTAGCCTTTAGGCAGATTTGTTCTGTTGCTTTGCTCCATGCCTCTCTGGGGTGGGATTTGTCCTCAGCAGTCAGGCTGGCTGTAGCCGTGTGTTTTCGGGGACAGCATTTGTGCCAGGTGCTGCTGAGCCAGCTTTTGTTTAACCTGGCATAAACCAGGCCTGTTAGAGAGAGCTGTTGCAGTCTTAAATCAAGAGAAAAGCAGGCAGGATAGAGCTGTAAATGAGCCTGGGTCACAGGCTAGTAGCTGTAAGGAAATTTTTACAGTGCTGCTAAAAATCCATTACACACAGTCATGAAGAGAAGCGGTTGCATTTACATGCAGGTTCAGTCTCTGTCAGGAAAATCTAAATGTTCTCTGTACAGGGGCTAAGAACCCTCACAGAACTGTTGGACATGGGAGAAAATAACTCTTTCTCACTCAACCTCTTTTTAAAATATTTTTTATTAATCTTGAATTTGTTCTCAAAGCTCCTACCCACTCTCATAAACAGCAGAGACCAAAAGAATAGTAAATAGGTTCATACAATATTCATGTCCAGTGAAATATTTGTATTAGCCTATATATGAACTTATTTATCTAAGTGAAATAAATAGGTATTTGTCTATTTTTCAGGCAAGAGAAAATAGAACAAGAAGATGTTTAGTTAGCTGAGTTCACGAGAGAGTCAACTAAGGTCTTTTTTAAATAATTGGGAAGAAAAGAGTTGCAAATATAAGATTCCTGTCTTGATTGTAAAGGCAACCCAGCAACAGGGGAGGTAACTGAATATGATAAACTCAACCACATTTAGCAAATGCATTGAAATTGATGTGAAGCTGTGTAATTATGAAATTAAGAGCTAAAATCAGCATATGGACATTGTGTCTTTGAAAGCACAGTCTTGGGCACCAGATATTTATCCTGAGAGAATTAGGCTTATTCCATTAGTGTTATTTGCATTAACTAGAGTAGTGGGTTGAAATCCTCACAAACTGCTGTGCAGGTTGAGCATTTGAGGTGCCTGCAGTGTTTATGGGGATAAATGAGGAGGGGGAGATGTAACAGTTGTGGTGTGTGTATGTAGGTGGCCAGTGATAAGTTATTCTGTTTAACTCTTTGCTTTTAGCAAAGCAGATTCATCTGAGTAGTCCAATTCTCCAAGTTTAAACCCTTGCTGCCATATGGAATATGTTGTTTTCCTACTGTAATAGTGCAAGAGTGGATCAAAATCAAAGAGGAATGTTGCTACATCAACACCAAAGACACCAGTGTTCTCACCAATGTTCTCAATGTTCAGATGTTAATGATCTGGAATGTATATGGATTCTAATTGCCAAAACTATGATAATACAATCAATTGAATTAATTGAAGAGCATTTCAGAAAATATGATATAACAGTCTATGAATACATTTCTTTCACACAAAAGCTGTGTTTGTTTTGAGCCTCTCAATTTGAGCACTGCACAATTAACACCTGAAAGGTTTTTGGGTCATCTCAGCTGAGAACAAAATTGGCCAAGAGAAAGTTTTTGGCCTCGTTGGTAGCTGTGAGCATTAGAATTTCTGTGACTTGGAGCACCAGTGTTTGGGCTGGGATGAAGGGGTTGAAAAAGCTGTGGATTTTTGTCATTCTCTGGGAAGTTTAAATATTGTAATCATGTTGTGCTCCTCTGAGACTTTGGCTGCAAAAGAAGAGTTGAGGATTCCTTTTGTTCCATCCCATTCCTGCTGTGTAAGAAAGGGCTCTCAAGCTGTGCTTGGAAATGGCTCTGAAGGGAGCCCTGGAAAGGGTCCAGAAGAGCCAGAGGGGAAAGCACAGCTTGTCTGCTGAAGGGCACCATGCACAGGTGCCCAGAGGAGTTTTGTTTGATGAACTGGTTTGATACGACTCTAAGTCTGTGTTGGGGAAAATAAACATGAACACCACCTGCACTCCACTTCCCACCAAGTGTTATATGACTGTGTCACCCATCTTTTGGATTTTTGCAAGGTTTACTGATGTTCTTGAACTCCACACCCACTCATCCCTCTTACCCCATCTAAAAGGCATCGTAGCCCGTAGTGCAGCAGAAGCTTGTGGTGTAGTCTGTACATTTCAGAGCAGAAAATCCATCAGAAATTTCCATGCTACCATGACAGCAATTTTCTGATCTCATTTAAATTGCAGAATCACTTCCTGTTTTGAAAGAAAACTGGAAAGGACGTTGTTCTGGAGGTGGATTGGTCTGGTTCAGCTTGTTAAAGAGACAGCTTTGGGAGTAGGCTGTTCAAAGCCACTTCCAGGCAGCTTCCCTTGACTACAGAGTAGTCTGGGCCCAAGTTCTGACTCATGGGAAGATGCTTTTGCCTATCTTGCTGGGTCTTGAACTGAAAACACAAATAACCCCAGAGCCAGTCCCAGACCTTAATTATGGTTGATGTAGTAACAGGTGTGTACCTACACTGTACAGCAGAGAGGTCTGAGTTAAGGATTGGACAATGGAGAGAAATTCTGGCCAAGCTCTCACAGTTAGTCACAGGATGAGTACATAAGCTGCTAGATTCAACTCAGGAGAAAACGGGATATGAATGACTAGACAAAAATGTTACACCCACTCCCTGTCAAGACCATAAATCTGGTCCTAGAAATTGGAATGAAAATCTACCAGTCCAGCCTCAAAATCCACTCAAGAATTCTTCCAATGGAGTGAAGAGTATCTGTTGTTTAATATAATGGGAAATATTGCCTGTGCTGGTAAGTGGAATGATGAAGGTTGGAATAAGAATTTAGAACCTGTCTAAACCTTCTTAGAAGGTTTAAGTTGATGAAAAAATTACTTGGTGTTTATCCAAAGACAAGAACAAACACGAGTTGTTTCCACATTGTATCTACCTTGAGGCAAATTATTCACTGACACAAAATATGGGATCTCTACTGTTGGGATATTCACTGACACAAAATATGGGATCTGAACTGTTTTCACTGTTGCCAGGATATAGTGAAATCCATCCACTCTTTAGTGAAGATAGAAATGCTGCAGAGCTCCTTGATTTCAGCCTGGGCCTACCAAACTCATACTCTGTAGTTTAAAATCATGGTCCAAACCTTAAGGCATCATCTTGACTGACAAAAAAAAAACAAAAAAAAAACAAAAAACAACCAAACAAAAACTCAAACAAAGTAAACACAAAGAGGAAAAATTAGTTGAATAATTTCAGTTCAGTGTTGTTTTATCTTCTCCCTAACTGAAATGGGCTCAAGTCCAGCTTTTGGAGGATTTTCAGTGTTTTATTCATCTTTCACGTTGGTGACCTAAGGGAGTGTAGTATCCCATGTTCACCCCAAAGCAAAAGATATCACTTTTTAGGGTCAATCTTTAAAATCTTCTTTGGACTCCTTGCATGATAATTGGAAAGAGAACAGAGAGGGGATCAGTGTCTTTCTAACTAGGGCTGCTAGATGGCTCCAGGTGCCCTTACTGGGACACAAAGCCAGGAAGCAGCTGAAGAAGTGATGTTGTTTTGGGTTGTATTGTCACAACACCACAGGCAAGAGCTGGTCACTGATGTGAGGCTGCTTATGCCAACCCTGTATTGCTGTCTGGGGAAATAACATGACAGAATAATATAACGGAGCCATTTTACAGCCAGCAAGGTGGAAACAATGCAGTGGCGAGGGCTGAGGGGAGATGGGAGCTAAAGTGTTTCAGATTATCCTACAGAGAGCAAGTGTGTTTGATATACTATTCACACTGTCATATGAAAGTTTAATGTCTTGGGGGTGCCAGCTCTGCACAGATCTGTGACTGTAATCAAGCCACAAGCAATGGCTGTGTGAAAGATCTTGGAAAAGTTTCTTGGCATCTCCAATGGATGTGTTGCAAAGCTATGACCCATTTTTCAGTCACGGTTTGTATTTGATAACCATGAAGCCCTACAGAGTAGAGAAGGAAAAGAAATGAGGTTGCCTGAGCTGAAAGAAATGGCTGTGAGAACCAAACCATTGTGAGATTTTATATCTTGATTGCTTCTTTCTGGAAAACTCTGCCAAGTCTGAAAGAATTTCCATAATAGTGCGCATTGCTGATATAAAACAGATAGAAAATGCAGCGTTTCTTTTCAACTTTTCAACTTGCAACTTTTTTCAACTTCTATAATACATCAAATTCCTTTCAGGATATAATTACGACCTGTTTATCAGTGACAAAAATTACCCTTTTGGGCTTCTTCCTATCAGCACCTGAAGCAGAGATAAGTTTTCTAATGAACCATTCAGTACAAGCACTTTGAAACTACCCATTAGCTGACAGATTTTACCTGCAACAGACCTGAGTATATTCTCAACTGTTTTTTTGTTTTCTTTTTTCCATTCTAAATGGATTTTAGTGGCATTTCTTGACTCTTGTTGGCAGGAATGGAGATATTTACCATCTGTTAGATGTACATTGGCCATGGTAAAAAATTCAGACTATTCCCAAAGCAATGGGCATGGGAAGGCAACCAGTACTGGTTCCTGGCTCTTCCTGCAGCTCGGGTGGAGGCAGAGGACAACACAGTCAGGTGAGCTATTGGCACTGAACTCATGAACAGAACACCTCTCCAGGGCGGATCCAGCAGAAATGAAGCTATGAAAGTGTTAATGATCAGATCAGAAGATATTTGGGTTTGGCTTAAACAGTTTTATTCTGTTTGTTTTGATATGTGTCGTGCCCAGCACATCTTTCTGAGGAGGTATAGGACAGAGTGAAAATGAAAGGAGATTGCTGCATGGAAATGAGCTTCAGAAGCAGTAAGACACGTCAGAGCAGCTGTGTTTAAGATGTGTTGCTCAGGGAGAGCAGTAAGAAAATACATTAACTCTTCGAGGTGTTTAGCTGAACAACCTGCTCCTTGCTGCAGTCTCCCAGCTGTTGCCTTTGTCCATGAAGGGAGGCTGTATTTTGGTTGGGCTCCCAGCAACCAGTTTCCAGACAAACCCGTCACAGTCGGTGCACCTGAGTCAGGATTTGCTGGCAGAGGTGCCCACGCTGTTAAGAGCTGTATTTGCAAGTGCAGGTGGGGAATTTAGAAGGTTGCTGCTGGGAGGAGTGAGCGTCTCCCAGTGGTGTCCCTGCTCCAGAAACAACCACTGCTGCCTGTGCCTTTTGTGCAGCAGCAGATCAGATTAAGTCTCTGGCACTCATGGCATATTTGCTTTGTGTTTTGCAGAACTTTCCATCTGGAGTCACACAGTACGTTTGTTCCTCATAGCAGGAGAGCACGGCATCTTACTGCTTTTCCCTGGAGCAGAGCAACACATTCATTTTTAATTGTTGACCACTCTATCAGAAATCCTATTTCCTAGAGTTTAATTGTTTTGCATGATGTTTAATTCATGGCTTCCCTACAGAAATCAGCTGTTAACCTTTTTTTATTTTTAAAAATGTATTATTTAGTATTTATTTATTATTTAGCAATAACATTTTTAATTGTACAGGATGATATAATTTATTTATATTTTCACCATAAAATTCCATGTCTCAGTGGCCCGTCTCCCTTCCTCCCTCTTTTCTGACTTAAAATTATGAAGAACAATAAAAGCTGAAGAAATGTTACCATAAAGGTTCCAAAAACCAGTTTTTGATACAGGATATTCTTACACAGGACAACACTGAAGACACATTTGAATCTTCCTGGAAGCGCTAAGCCAATGCTTAAGAGCTTTTGGAAATCAGGACATAGGTGAATGCATTTTTCTTTCTTTCTGAATATGTTTTCTTCCATATTCTTACAAATGAGCTACTCTACAGAAAAGTTCAGCGGCAAAACTGAAGCCAAAGTTCCAGAGGATTTGTAGAAACAAGTACTCAGAGTTTCTGCCAGAGACCTGATGCGACTGGTGAAATTCATCCAGCCAGGGGACCGTGCCATGCAGAGTGTGTCTAGCTGAGTTTCACACACAGAAAAGTGTCTTTGGAAATGTTCCAGGACAATAATTATTGGATACCAGGGAGATGCAAATAAGTGCTAAGAAATGAGGAAGCACAGCACCAGCACAGATCACATCCCCCCTTCTGGCTGCCTGGAATGCCCTTTCCTTTGGCTGCCATGCCAAAATCTCCATCTTTTCTTTTCGGCTCTCAACGAATGAGAAGCAAGATGAAAGGATTGAGTTCTGGGAGATATTTTGTAGTGTGTCCAAGTTCTAAAGCTCCTTCCAAACCCAGAGACCAGGCAGAGGCTGTAGGAGTCCCACTTTCAGCAGAACAAAGCTCTCCCATGATGTGCAGCCTGAATTCAGCTGCCCCCACAGGGTTCAGCCACCCAGGCACAGATCCAGGAACAGATTTCAGCACAGGGGGTGTGTTTGGAAGGTTCATATCAGCAAGACATTCCTTGCCTTCTGTGTTCAGACTTTTACATACATGGAAATATATATATTTTTGATTGATAGGGGTGAGAGGCCAGAGTATATTTTCTTTCCTTCCAAGGCAAGTGGTGGACCCGAGAAAGCAAGCCAGGATGGATGTTTCTTTGTAACCACTGGACTTCCCCTATGGTTAGTCCTCTGCCATTCCATCTCTTTGATTTACAAATTAATCCCCCTGTTATCCTCAGCCACACAGGGAGATGTCATTGTTTCCCTGCTCTCAGCAGATGCTGTAGTGTCAGTGCATCATCAGGGGAGGAAGTGCTACATCTGGGCAAAAAAGTGGAAGAACAGTGGAAAGAAAAACAATGGAAGAATCAAAAAGCTTTTAATGATGAAACTAGAAAACAGTGTAAAGCTTTTTGCTGAGTGTGTTTGGTTTACAAACAAAATTTCCATCAAATCCTGAGAGAGCAGAGCAGCACTTCCTTTCCTAATTTTTAATATAAACCTTGGCAGTGATGAAGACTGAATGGATAAAGCAATTACAGGAAGACTCCAATTCAGTAGGAAACAGGAATAAAAACAACTACTGCAAAAACCCTGGTCATTTCTGAGAAGATATCTGATACAGCTGCTGCTCTTCCAAGAACTACTTAAAAGCATTTGTGACTATTTTTCTCTGGAAAATACTTCAATCAGCACATATATTTTTAAAAAAAGCCTTTCTTCTCTCTTTCACTTTCTTCCTTCTTTCTTCCTTCTATTGCAAAGGAAGAAGAAAAAAATCTGTATAGCACAAATGACTCTCACTTCAAGCAAATATCGCCATAAGTAATTATGCTTCTCTCTGTTCTTGTTTCAGACATACTGATGTTACGAATGAATTAACCAAGGAACAAAATGCTTCACTGCCAACTGAGAGCTAATCCTTGAAGTTTAGTGCTATTACTCTTAACGTATTTCAGTTGGATCTCAAACCACGGCATGAAGAGGAACTGATACCAGTGAAGGAGACACATTTCTTGTCAAGAGAGAGTCTCACGATTCCTTTGCTCCAAGGAAATTTGAATAAAGGAACACTCCATTTGGAAACATGCCTATTCTACTTGGACAGAGTTAAAGGATGTCTTGAGGAAAGCAAACAGAGCTAGAAAACATTGCAAATAAAACCTATATTTTTAAACTAAAAATTCAAGTTTTTAAAATTTTTCCATGGGACTTTTTGACCACCCATCCCAATTGGGACATTATTTCTGCACTTTACCCCTGAAACTCTTGCAGGACAATGAGTTTGTCATGCTTGAATGGTCTGGATCTGCTTGTGATTTCCAGTGGCTCCCTTGGTGACTATTGAGACATTTGTGCTTGGGGCTGGAGCAGCTGCACGACACTGACCCTCTTCTAGGCTGGAACCCAGTAGGATGCTGGCCCTGCCATAGATTTTGGGTATGGTCTGGACCCCAAACCCCTGGGTCTGTGCCACTTCACAGCCCAGGGGCTCTTGGGTTGTGCTTACACTCCCTGTGGACTTCTGTGGGTAACAGTGGTTTTGCTTTAAAAATGAGGATGGGAACAGTTTCACGTAGCAAGGAGCTGCAGAACAGATCAGGATCCTCTAACAGCAATTTGTGGTCAGAGGAAGGGCTGGTGTTTGCTGCATGAGCTGTCTGTGGTCGCTGCCCTCACCTTCTGTTATTGCAGGTAGCTACATGTCAGGATGCACCTTCACCACCCCCAGCCTGCCTGAGTTGTTCTTATACACTTATTAAATGATGGCGTGCATTTGTACTCAGACTATTATAAATCCATTACTTCCCCAAGGCTAGAGGAAATAGTTTTAAAATGTGAGGTTTTTCTACAGGGAATTGAGAGATAAAAATACTAAAGCCCTGCGCCTGGCTTGTGCAGATCAATGTAGTACAATAACTGGGAAGACAAACTAAGCTTAAAATATTACAAATGTGATTGCATGAAAGCTTAACTTGACATTGAGTAATTATCTCCACAAAAGTCTCTTAAACCACCCTAAGAAAAACCAAAAGCAAAACTAAAACCAAGCAAAGAGCCTGGCAGTAAATCATAAAAGAGAAATAACAGTGTGTGTTCTTGGAACCAAAGTCTGAGTAATATAATTGCACAGTAGTGAGTGAAACTTCAAATTTGTCCATCACTTTTTCAATACAATGGAGAAGTGTAGATGAAAAGTCTTGGGATGGGAGATATCAAGAGGTTTTGAAAATTATTTTTCCACCGTAAGTTTCAGAAAGATTTTTTCCTTCATCTGCAACATTGTTTCTCCACTAAAAGTTTTACAAAGACTTTTTTCTTAGTCGCTAACTTTGTTTCTCTGTCAAGAGAAACTAATTGTTTGGAACAATTAGTTCCAAACCTGACAATTGCTATTTGTGACAGGAACAATGAAGAAAAGGAGAACAAGGCAACCTTTCAAACAATACTTGAAACCAGCAATTAAAGTTCCTACCAAATACAGAAGCTGGTGCTAGGTTGAACTAAGGCACAATCATTATCCTGTGAGAAATAAGGTTTACCTGCATTTTCAGGACAATGAGATAATATTTCATCCCACAACAGTCATGATGTACCGGTTAGTGAATCTTCTCTTTTTTTCCCCATGAATTTATATTAAGCAGAAAATAAATACTAATGAAATGTTCCATTTTCTGAAGCACTGAGGCACTTATAGGAATAATTTTTTGGGGGAGGAGTAGGAAGTATGTTTGTATCTTAGACTTCTGTCATTATTTCACTTGAACAGATGGAAGCTCAGCCATTTGTGATTCAATCACTAAAATGAAAGGACATCACTGAAATGATGGTCACTCATTTGCTCAATTCCATGTGAAGAAAATTAGTGGTGGATAGTGATGGCTGTGAGTTTCCTAAAAAGAAAGAAAAGCAGCCTTTCCCAATAATTCCAGTTATATCCCCACATTGCATGTGTTCATGGCCAGGGAGCTTTGATTCTCCTTTTCCACTTGGGATACATTCCTGAGCTGTCTGGTATCCAGAAAAATGCAAATCCTTTGGAAACTAAATTGTGCCCCAGTTTATGCATGAAGAAATTCTTTCTCTAAATATTCCAGGTACATAACTCAGAATTCTACAGCAAGAAGAATCAAACAGAGATTACTCTAAATAATTCTGACATGTGGGACCATCAGCAATGGGACCCTGGGCACTTTTGTTTTCTCAGCATGGAAATTATGTTCCTGGTTTTGGAATGCATCAGTAGCTGTATAAATCCATTTGGGATCTACAAGTGTAAATCCATTTGGGATCTACAAGTGTTGGATTCTGGTCCCTGTCTTAGAATAGAGTGAAACTCAGAGTCTGAAAGTGTCCAGTTCTCTTTGCTATAAACCAATGTCAGTTATTTCAGCTGCTGTCTGAGGAAGTGGCCAACACCTCCACCGTCCCTGGGTGTTGAAGAATCCAGCTACTTTGCAAAACACAAAAATGTAGTTTAAAAAAAAAATTAAAAATCTGCCAAACCTATGACATACTATTCACTTAGATCTTCAATCAGCTTCTCAGTGCTCCCTTTCTAATTATTTGCCATCTGGTGCAGCCCCTTCTCTTCCAAAGCAATGTGGAATATCCTTCTGGAGCAGGCACACGCCGTGGTGCTGCCCGAACATTAACTGCTTCTGACTGGTGATCCTGGGGAGCCTGATTGTTTGAGGCAAATCTGCTCCCCAGGGATAGCAGGATTTATTCCCTGCATCTGGGCTGCAAGTTTTTTTTTTGTTGGGGGGAAAAAAATAAATGCTTCCGTGTCATTTATAATGGATTTCATTCCAATAAACAGCCATCTTCTGGCTTATTATGACCGTGGCTTATCAAATAATAAAGTCCTGTCACTCTGAATTGCTGGGAGTGGGACCAATGCAGCCAGTGTGGATTTCGGTGTGCACTTTGTCATGCCATGAAATCTGCGTGGTTGGGAATGTGTGGGAGTCACAGCTGTCAGCAGGGAAGGACCTCCCTGTGCCCCAAGGGAGCTGCAGGGAGAAAGGGGACTGATTCCTCAGGTTCTGGTCCTTTGTACAGCATCCCACTCCAGTGCTGCCTAATGTTCATTAGGGACGATCACAAAGCCATATGGCCGAACAAATGCGACACACATCTCGGCATGTTGGCAGAATGAGTCCTTGTAAATTCTGTCTCCTTTTCCACCCTCTGCCTGGGAGAGAGGATAGTGAGGAGGCTGGTTCTACTGTGCTGAAGAGATGACAGACTTGATAACTTTAGTATGGAGCATTTCCAGAGCTTAACAATGAATGGCACAAGCTTTCTGAGGGGAGAAAAAATAGGCACAGATTTTCAAATGCATCAGCAGGTTGCAAAAAAATGTGCTGATTAGCCATTTTTATATTTGACTTGGGATGGTTGGGAAATGGGAGATCTCAATTTAATTTCTATTCCTGCAACATTTTCCCTGTGTAACCTTATTGTACCTTTTCATTTTTCTGTGCTTGGATTCTCCCACTTTCTCCCTAGGACAAGAAGTGGGTCTTGGTACACATATATTTATGACACATGCTGGTTTTGGTTGGGATTGAGTGGATTTTGTTCATAGTAGCTGGTGTGGGGCTGTGGTTTTGATTTGTGCTGGGAGAAGGGTTGATAATTCAGGGATGTTTTCATGACTGTCCGACAGGGCTTACACACAGCCAAGACCTTTTCTGCTCCTCACCCCGTGGTTCAGGAGGCTGGGGGTGCATGGGAAGCTGGGAGGGGACACAGCCAGGACAGCTGACCCCAACTCATCCAAGGGACATCCATGTGGTGCCATGCTCAGCATATAAAGCTGGGGGGTAAAAAAGCAGAAAAGAGAGGACATTCAGAGTGATGGCTTTTGTCTTCCCATGTTACAGTGCCATGTGATGGAGCCCAGCTTTCCTGGGAATGCTGAACTCCTGCCTGCCCAAGGCAAGTAGTGAATGGATTCCATGTTTTGCTTTGCACGTGTGCACAGCTTTTGCTTTACCTATTTAACTTTAGAAAATGCAAGTATTATTTCAAGGTGGATGATTTCTCACACACCTAGAGTTAATGACAGCAGGTTATCTAAAGACTTGGAGGGGACTGGGACCATCCAGTGGTGCTGGAGTTGTCTGCCCTTGCTGCTGGCTTCCTCCCATGGCAGGGTTTGTCCAGCAGCACNTTTGCTTTACCTATTTAACTTTAGAAAATGCAGGTATTATTTCAGGGTGGATGATTTCTCACACACCTAGAGTTAATGACAGCAGGTTATCTAAAGACTTGGAGGGGACTGGGACCATCCAGTGGTGCTGGAGTTGTCTGCCCTTGCTGCTGGCTTCCTCCCATGGCAGGGTTTGTCCAGCAGCACTCCCTGTTATCCATGGCAAGGCACAGCCTGGAACCCCTGGGGCACTCTTTCTTTCTGTGACCAAAAGTGATGGAGTGCCCATAAATATTTTTCTATGATATTTTTGAAAATTCAGCTTTCAGATATATTGGTAAATTTGAGGTTTTATTTTCCTCAAGGCTTTTTTTTTTTTCCCCTGCTGTTATTCTCAATATATTAAATGAATCAGCTCTAATTTATGATGATTGATCTGCTGAAACCACTGTGCTCATCTCTGTTGTCAGGTCCAAGGCTTGAATGTGTTCTTTCCATAGACTCCAAGTGCCTGCAGGAGTGGCCCTCTTTCACCATTGCATGTCCTCAGTAGTAGAACAGATGAGTGAATTTGAGCAAACCTCCTTTTTGAAACAGACCCCACAGAAAGGAGTAAAAATGTCACCATCAGCAGGAGTAAACTACTCTCACAAATAACAGCAACAGACTCTTAAAGCAAAGGTTGGCTGTGTCTATATAGAGAAAATACTTAGTGTCTGTGTGATATACAAGGCAGCTTATCTCTTCGAGAGCAGGAGACTATAAAAATACAATTGCCAGAACGAAAGAAAATTGAAGCTGATTGCCATAGCAACAAAAGAATTACATTGATGAAACAGAAGCACATAAAATCCTTGTATGCTACATTAAAGACAAAGCAATCAAAAGTAAACAAGAGAGGAAATTTGCTTGGCTAAAGCTGGAAATGACAAATGTTACCAGGTGATAGAGGCAGAAATGAGCCCACAGGGAAGGAAAGGGCATCCCTGAGGAGCTGGGGATTTATTCCCCACTTCCCTCATGAGCAGGAAAACAGGCACCTGGGAATGCAGGTATGGGCACTTTGCAGGCTTTGAAGGCAATTTGTGGAAGCAAATTCCCCATCAGATGGTCAGTAGTAGCAGTTTTGACCTGTGTTTTTTGCACTGAACTCCATGACTTTCTTCCCAACACTGCCTTGTTTCTGTCTCCAGGTGAAATTCTCCCATGGAGCTGGGTGAAAGAAGCTGCTGTTGGAAAAAGGAAGTTTTCTTTTTCCATCTGCATCTATTGAAACATCTTGCTCAGACTGGCACCTACTCATCCATGAAAGTACACTTTTGTCCTTTTAGCTCTGAATGGCACGATGACACTGCAGATACTGCAGCAGAGCCAGAAGCTTTCCAGAGCTCACTGGAGAAGCCACAATTTCAAACCCCCTGACATAAATCTGACAGTTTTCTGATGTGAGGGGTGAGGGGGGTTGAGACCCAGACCTCAGCACCTCCCACAGCATCCAAACTGTCGTGGCAGATGCAGGGCTGTGCCACGATTCCTTGTGAGGCTCCGTGCCCTTGTTTGGGGATGGATTATTGCAAACCCGAGGGCTGCTCTCACCTCCTGAATCACTCCCACAGGCAGCTGATTGGATGAATTTACCTGGAGCATAAGCAGCATAAATCTCAGTGGTGTTACCCCAGAATAGGAAGATGCTCCTATGTGCATCCCTATCCACATAAGAACAGCCATCTTCATTCTTTGGAGAGGGACCCAGTGTTATCCAAAGTGAAACCATTTAGAGGAAGTGTCTATTTGTCATGGTTTGGTCTGGAGGAGTAAAAAAATCAGGAGGTATTAAATAAAAGATCTTTCCTGAATGAAGCTATAATTAAAATACTAGTATTCCTTATCATAACAAAGCCTTGAAGTCAGTCTAAACGTACTTGAGCACAATGAAAGCATTCCAAGTGGTGGACTGACGTGTCATTAAGAGACAGCAACATTTAATCTGCTAGATTTTCATCTGCAATAATGACCAAACCTTTCAAAGTTACCACAAAAATTCTTAAGACTAGAATGAAGTTGACTGTTCCTTTAATTACACTCATCTTCCTTTCAAAGGAAGTGACAAAAAGAGTTAAGGAAGATTAACTAATACTTAAATGCACAGAAATGACTCAAGGCATATTTAAGTAACACTCAAATTAGTCTTTCATTTGAACATGGGAGATTCCATTAGCAACAATGAAATGAGGAAAGCCAGATCTTACAGCCTTTGCTCTGAGCTCTGCTTGGAGACTGTTTCTCAAGTCCTACCCATCTCCCTGATGTTAGTCCAATCTGGATTATTTTTCTTTAATATTTCTGTCTTTTTGTTTGTTTGTTTGTTTGGGGTTTTTTTTGTTGTTTTTTTTGTTGTTGTTGTTGTTGTTGNTTGCTTTAACAAAACTCTTTGCCTTAGCCCTGTTTGGGGCTACATGTTTCCATACAGGACAACCTATCCATGCAGATCCTGACTTTCTGTTTTTCCCTAAAAACCTGGTGATTAATAGATAACTGCATTGTGCAGCATCAGCAGCTCCTGCACAGAGGTGGCTCTGAGTTGTGAGGAGGAAAACAGAGAACAATTGTCCTGGCTTGCACTGAAGTGAAGGTTTGCAGCACCCTGCCATGCGCAGATGGGCATGAGAGTCATCCTGGTCACCATGGTAATAAGATAATCAAAACCAAACCCTGAATTTTTAACTCTGGATGATGAATGGCGGAGACAGAAAGTGTCAGGGCACAGGCAGAAAGGGTGGCATGGGAAGAGGTGTATGAAGGAGGCTGTAGCTGCATCTGTGGAACACAGGCAGCCTCACAGGTGCTTCTTTCCCCTAAGGGGACAAAAATTTAATCATTTCAGTAAGAGATTCCTATCAAAGCAGGAGGATAATGATAGGAGTTTCCCCAGCCCAACATGAGATCACTCCCATGCCTGGTAAATGTGCGAACTTGTGTCCAGGGTGGCCATGGTGGGGTCTCTCTGACTTCCCCAGGGTGATCTCCAGGCTTTTGTCATTGCTATCTTCACCTCTGCAGTCCCTGTTCTCCTAATCTCTCTCCTAAATCTGCCTTGCTCCAGTGTTAGCCCATCAATTCCTGTTGTTCTTGGTGTGAATACTGGGGGAGGACTGCTCTTGAAAGGACAACTGCTGTTGTGATGTTCCTTTATATCTCTTCTTCAGGTCAAAAATCTCAGTTTATTCAGTCTTTCCTTAGGGTCATGTTACATAGACATTTCATTGCTCTTGTCATTCTCATTTATTTTCCTTTACTCACAAGAAATGTATCCTCCTTTCCAGGTTTACTCTTGCAATAAAAGGACTCCTCTGGCATTTTAACTCTGTACGCTGTGTCTTCTGATTATCATTGATTTTTTTTTAATTTTTTTTTTTTTATCTCTAGAAAACCAGACTGTAAAATCAGGGGGGCAGGAGGAGAATGAACTTCTATTCAGTTTTGTTGGGGTTGCAAATTGGACCCATCCATTTCTCCAAGCAGGAAAACAAACAAAACTGCAATACTCTGGGGAGCACACAACCAAAACCATGCAACAAGGAAATTTGTAAACCTACTTTCTCTCTGTGGGTGACTAAATGGCTGTTTGAAGACATTTAGCATCACATATGCAATTGAAGAAACAGAAAAATAAAAGAAATAAATCTGCATCTTCCTATTAAAGAAGCCCTTGGTTTTATCAAAAATTACTGGTTTGCTGATTTAGGATGGCAGGGCTGGAAGTCTTTGTGAGGGGGAAACAAGCTTCATTTGGGCTTGTAATTGCATTAACATGCACTTGTGAATACACTCTTAAGGCAGTGCTGCGTGTCCCCTTGGCTGGAGTCCAAATGTACTTTGGGCACTGTGGAGAAGGAGACAAATGGGTGCCATTTTCATGGCTAATGATCACAGGCATTAGCAGGCACAGCAGCAGGGGCGGGGAAGGGAAGATGATGGAAAACTTGCTCAGGAAATAAAGTCTGCTGCTCTCCTTTGCGCGCAGCGAGCAGAGCAGGGTGTTTGTCCACGCTGCTTCTGTTGGGAACCAGAGCTCTTTTCATCCTAGACGTTCCTAAATGCAAGGAACAGATGTACTGCAGGTGTCTGTGAAGGCCTGGGGGATTCCTAGGGGTTACTGTGTTTTTAATAACTTCGGTAGGGGTGATGTCAGGTCGCAGCAGTGGAGAAGGATCATTTACACTGTTAAACTCCTTCCTGCCTTAATTGCTCTCTCCTACTAAATCCCAGACCAGTTAGTTGAAAACTAATTTAGCTGTTGCTGCAGTAAACTGCTGTGACAGCAGTGTCTACAGACCTGCATGCCCCTTATCTTGCAACACCTAGAGCCAGGACACCTTCTCACGTGGTGACTTCCAGGTCCCATAAGAGCAGCTGAGATGCGCATTTCAGACAGCTCACTGATGTCTGTCATGATATACCCCCAGGACAAAAGTCACAATCTGCCTTGCAGCTGAGGAAGAAGAAGAAATTAGAGTTACTTTCTTTCATTGATGTCCTGCCCCACCATGAAGAGATTGAGGCTTGGATATTCTCCTTTGCTTTTTAATGCCCTATACTGAAGCCTGTGTGAGTAAGTGCAGTGCACGAGGGACCAGGACTGTTTTCCCTAGCTGCAATACATGTTTCTTTGGGGCTTTAAGCTGATTTTCACTCAGACAGGATGAAAAAAACAAACTGAATGAAAGCTTCCAGATAATGCAGTCCTTATGTGTAATCTAGTGAAAAATAAAGTACCTGTAAAAATGTCCAGCTTCCAGGTCACAGCCACACTCTGCTTTTAAGCCTGGCACACTCCAGTGCCCCTCTGCAGCTTTGGGACAGCTGGCCCTGCCTCCCTGGGGCTGCCCTTGGCTTGCAGTGAACCGCTGCCCCAAGGGAAGAGCCTGGATCCAAGACAGTTTATATTCAAAGAGCAGTGTGGTTCAGGCTCAGATGTGCAATTGCAGAAGTTGTAGTCACTGATTTAGAGCTGTCTGGGTTGATACATCCTTTATCCAGATGGGGCACCAGACCATGTCTTCTAGTTCAAACCTACCCACACCAGCTTCATTCAGTTTGGCTCTCACATTCAAAAAGTCTTTGGTATTTATTCTGGAACTAAACTAAACCTCCAGATTTTTCATCAAAGAGAATCAACCTCCAGTCAACCCAATATACCCCATCCTACACCTCTGGGTTTTTAATTCATCCTCCTCTCCAGCATCTCAGGAATTCCCTTTTGGAGTCTGAAATAGAAATCAAATCTCCACATGATATTGGCAGCATGCCATTAAAAAGAAAATAAAAAGAAACCACCATATTGAAGGGTTAAAAGGAGGGAATCAGGAAGGATGCTGTGTTTGGATTGGAAATAAAAGTAATGTGTTTGTTGACAATCCTCTGTGCCTATCAGCACTGTTGCAAAAACTGGCAGTACAGATTGTTTAAATTGAAACACTGCAGATCAAGTTTTACACTTGCACACAAGGTGTAAAGGCAATGAGCCGACCAACCTAAAATTAATCTGTGTGGGAATGTGAGATATTGTAGGTGTGCTGGGTAATGGATTCCAGCTCTTCAGTGCAGCAGACTGGAAAAGGCAGGGGATGCCCTCAATTCCTTCCTAACCCCTTGCATTTTAGCTCCCTTATCGTGTTGCAGAGAAGTGACAATTTTGTTTTTCATAAATTAAGGGGACAAGCACACCTTCAGTGGTGCTCCTACCTTGCCAGTGATCTTGGGATTGTGGAGGGGATTTGGAAAACAGAGGAAGATAAGCTGACAGAGGAGCCAATTAGGGAGAGGAAATGAATGATGGGGCCCTGGGAGACTTCTGCTGCCTCAGGAAACCCTGGGATTTCTAAATGATTCTTAAATCCCCAAACTCTCTAAATGAGTCCCTTCAAGGCACACTGCAGTGTTGTGGCAGGGTTGAGCTGAAGGGCTGGTATGAAGAGGCTCTAATGATTGAGGTAAGTTTTATTTTTAATCCCTACATGTACTAAAAAAACAGTGGCAGCCACCTTCATTGGAGCCTTCATTGGTGTCACCTCATTGCCTCTGCTCTTCTCCTCCACTTCCCACTGCTCCAGAACAGCTGTCATCAGTTCCAGCTCTCCAGCTCAGCACCACAACAAGCACCACTGCTGCTTTTGCTGGTGAGATATTCCAGGAACCCTATCAGTACCCTCAGCTTGCCAAATCCTCCCCCGTTCCTGCAGGGAGCCCACAGGATCCCCCTGGCCTCTGCTCCTGTGGGGATCCACGGCAGACATGGAGCTCTGTGACACACAGATGCACCCACAGACCTCTGGGACCGGCCTTGTCTTCACACACAACTCCTTGGTGCACAAAAACTCTCAAGTTCCTTTATCCTTTATTTAGATTTTAGTCCCTAAAGCAATGCAGAAACCTCAGTTCTTATAGGGCCTTGTGTGCAGCTTCCTTCTGTTCACGGAGAAAATCTCCCGCAGTTTTGAGTGTTTGGCATTGTTGTGCTAAGACCATATGGCACCAAGTTTATGGATCAGCCTTGGAGAAGCCAAGGGGGTGATTCCCTCAGCCTGGGGGAGAGCAGGAAGGCGATACAAATCCCTGATCTCACAGGGAAGGAGGAGGCTGGACAACCTGCAGATGGCTCTTGTTCTCTGGGCACAGCCTGCAGTCAGGCCTTCCAGGACACGGAATTCACACTGCAGGAAGCAAATTGTCACAATGATGACACAAACTTGATGTACCATTAAGCACAGTTCAAAGGAGAAAGGCTGGGCTCATACAGCTTTTGGTGAGGCCCTCTCTGCTTCATGGCATTATCCAGGATGGATGGATACCCTCAGACAGGCCAAAGGATTTGCGTGTGACCACAGACAGCCACAAACAGCTGGAAGCTAATGAAGACAATATCCAAGGTGTATTTTTTTGCCCAGAACTGTTGTAGCAGCATTTATTTGTCAGTGTTCCAGCACAGAAAGTGAGCCCCAGGTTTCAGTGCCCTGACATGGACGTGTGGGCTCCATCAGGGCCCAGCAAGGCCATTCCCAGTTCCATCCTCGCTCCCTCCTCTCTGCCTCCCATTCTCACAGGAGATTTGACAGGCAATTCATTAACTCCACAAGCCTTCACACAGTCAAGACTAAATTTAGAATTATTATTCATGGAGATGAAAGCTAACATAGTGTCTCCATTACCTCTTGAAATAAGGGGTCCATTAAGGACCTGTGAGGTAACTGTTTCCACAAGGTGCCATCTGTTCATAGGCACATGTAATCTTTCAGTTCCAATTATCCTCAGAGATCTCATTTGTTTCTCAAAACCATGAGTTGGTTCAAGTATGAGACTACTAATTTTTTTTCACCAACTCCAGTAACTCTTTGGATCATATTCTTTCTGGAAAATGTATTTTCTTTATTTAGTGCATCTGTCTTTAGAGGCTTGAAATTCTCCCTGAGAGACCCCAGGCCTGGATGTTGGCTGGTGGAAAACTAGGCTAAATCTAGCTCTTAATGTCTAAAAAGCATGAGTTATTGCTAAACTGAATAATAGCCACAGTATTTATTTATGGAGTTGCTATGCCACTGCTACCTTTTCCTAACTTATTACTTTGTAAAGCTCTTTGGGATATCCAGAATTTGAAAGGTGATATATTAAACTAGGCTCTATTATATTTCCTGTTGCTATCAGCAACTTCCCTTTTTAGCCTGGTTTAAGGCTTCTATGTGTGTTTTGTGAAATGCATTCCTATTCCTGTGCTCCAGGCTCCCAGATGTCCATTTTAGGTAGTAAAAACCAAATACTAGGAGATGCTATGACCAACATTCTTTCAGAGCACCAGCCTTTAATCCTGTCAGAAGGACTAAGAAAGGAGTTTGAAATGAGAGGGCAGAGATGGCAGCAATGCATTCCTCATTTGTCATTTCATTGCTTGGGTAAAATAGTATTAAACTCAGTAAAATAACATTAAACTCTGCAAAATAATCAGTCTGCTTACCCTGAAGAAAGATTTTATTTTTTCCATTTCTCAAAAGACATTTCTTTACCACCAGCCATAAATTCTGATACTGTCCTCTTCCCAAAAATTCACGAAACAAGGCTCTTCCTTTTTAATTCCAGCATAATAATGTAGAATTATAATTCTTAAACAGCCCATCAAAATGGTAGCAACTATTGACAGGGCAGTGTGACAAACTAAGAGCTGAAATTTACAGCTTAGAAATTGTTGGATTTTTTTGACCCAAGGGAGCAAGAGTCTGCTGATGGCAATGGCATTGAAATGATGAAATGTTAGAAATCTGCCTTAATCATGAGATCCCTGTAAAGAACACAAGTTTACCGAGAGTCACCTACTGAACCGAAATTTCTGAGCACACACATCGTGGTGTAAAGAGTTGCAGAGACTCTTAGGACAATTAGCATTTCCCCAGGAGTAAAGATGCCCTTGCTAGAAGCTGAGAGATCAACATTCCCTCCCTTTGTCATTTCTGGAAAACAAGCATTTCATTCCATAAGGATTTCTTTTGTTCCCTTTGTTCTAGGAGATTATCTTCTTAACAGTCTAGGCACTGAGATCAAAGTGTCTGATTTCAGAGGGATTTTATAGTTATTGTTACTGTTTTGTGTTTGCTTTTCAAATCATTCCTGATGTGTCTTGCAGCAAGAAAAAAGAAACTCTCTACGGGTGGGTAAGCTGAACCTAAACTTCCAATCCCACATGGAAGATGCTGCAATCAGGCACATCCCATCAGTTCCAACACAGTGATGAATCCAGCTGAGTTCCTTGTGATAACGTCTAAGAAAACAGATGAGCAGTTGAATCCAGATTTTCTAAATAATAAGTTTCCACTGGGAGGTTGCATAATTCTTTTTGCAGATGGACATCCCTGTAGACTTCCAGTACACTTGACTATTATTAGAATGAGGAAAATGGGAAGAGAATATTTTAATATTTGAGATTTTGCTTTTCCCTTACTACACTGATCTCAGAATTATAGCTCTAGGACTTTTTTTTTTTTTTTAATGAAGATTCTAATGCTTATGGACACTTTTAATTAAAAATACACATTCTCCATACCCTCTTCTTTGCAGCTTTCATTCTTCTTAAGTTGCTGGGATTCAAAATGAACACTGGGGCTAGAGCAGAACAAGGAAGTGGGTGGATGGGGGTGCTTCTATTAAGTGAGAAACATTAAAAATCAAAGGCTGCTGAGACACAGATTTATCCTGCTCAATCCTGGACCTAAAGCCCATGCTCTGACAGTAGGCATGTGGGCTGCTACCTTCAAAAAGCCATTAAGATCAAAGATGAATGAATTGTTTCCAATTAGACATAGTTAACACTGAGGATTGCTGATTCTGGTGGATTCTGAACGTTCTGCCGCCTCTCCCCACGCACACACACGTGTGGTCCCACACAGAGTGAACTCCAGAGGTTTTCTGCCATGGTCACTGGTTAGTTTGAAATGTCGGTGTCAGAGACAAAAGTCAGGTGATTTAAGGATAGACAAGGCAGGCAGAGAGAACAGGAAAGGGTCCATTGTGTTCATCCTGAATTCATCCCTGCCTTCTGCAATAGAATACCCCCAGATCTGCTGCTGAGGATCAGCATTCAGATTTAGACATTACCACAGCTATCAGAGTGGACATTGCACTAATGTTTAAGAGCCTTAAAATTTTGGCAGGGATGGGGGTTATAAGGAACACATTATTGCTGGTTCTTTTCCAATTTCTAGCTGATATATATGCACACTGTTTATGTACTGAATCAGTACTGAATTAATGAAGACCCCAAATTACTTGCAAAATTAATTTAGATTTTAAAATAAAATCATTTTGGATTCATTCCCTTTCAATTTTGTGCTTTAGCCAACTGATCAAGTAATGATTTTAACTGTCTGGCATTCTCTGCTCTGCCACAACATGGAGATTTATTTAAGAATAGATGCAGGAACAAATACTTCAGCTGTGATGCTTGCCTAGTACAGCAATACAGTTCAGTGCAGTGACTCTCACCCTGTGGAGCAGAACCAGACCATGAATTTAACTAACCCAGGGCATACTTCAAGTGTTCTCTGCTTAGGATAAACTCCCCTTCAAGCTAAAATTCCTGCAGTACAGCAGATGCATCTGATCCGAGGAAGTTTGGTTTCAGACACAGCACGCTGCAGAACTGATTGCTGTGAAAGCAGCACGATCTGCAGAGACCCAGGGGCTGCTCCTCTGGTAATTAATCAGTGGGAAAGTCTCAGAGGCAGCAGGGCAAAGGATGGGAAGAAAAGTTTCACAAAGCTCCAGAGTGAGCTCCAAGTGACTCCAGAGTCTCTTCCATAGAACTATTATATAGTCACATCTCAGCAGGTCTGGAATCACGTGCTGATATCCTCCCACGAATCACTGAAACACTTCCAGCCTTTCAAAGCCCAAATTCTGGGGCACGAGCTGGTGCTGCTGCTCTTTGTCATGGGTACTTGGTGCTGACATGTGTGTGAACCTGGCTTGTCTTGCATCTGAGGAGCATCATTTGCATGAAATAAGTTCTCTATCCCTATTGCATCACCTCAGCATCTTTGACAATCTTAGGGAAATGAAGACTTTGGATCCCTCGCTGAAATTGGGAAAAAATATTGCTATAGGGCTCTCAAAATGTAACAAAAATTAAACCATCTCTTAGATTTTTATTTAGTGTTATAATTATCTCCTGATTGATAATATACAGTGTATTTGCAAAATGAAATGTCATTTCAAATTCCCCAAGATCAAAATATTCATATGAAATCAAATGGAATATTTTGACATTGTCAAAGTGCTACAGTTCTTTATTTTTCCCTTGAAAAATCTGATAAAAATCAACACAAGTGCACACAAATGTACGATTTCATTAAAACAGAATTTTCTAACAGGAACATGTTCTGCCAAAAAGAAAGAAGTATTTAGGTATCTTCAACATTGACTCTCTGGGTGAAAAGATTAACTTAATTATTGTTTTGTTGGCTAAGGAAGTCATACAATTGAATAGTGCTATTCTCTTGGTATAATGGCAGTATTTAATCCTGTATTTACAAATAGGGGACAGAGAGGGGTGCCTCTAGCTGTGCCATCGACTTCTCCAAGACATAATAGGACAACCTGATAGAATGAGATTAAGAAAAAGGGGAAAGAGAGAGCCTTCACTTTGCCCTTCTTCCTCCTTCTGGCAATTTTGAAGATCATAAACTTTTTTATTCTGGCACTCAGAGTGTTGCATGTAACAGATACTTATGTATTAAATTTTCATGTATTTATATAATCCTTTTCAGTCTATTAGAATAACATTAAATTCTCTCACATTTTTGTCCTGCAGTACATCAAGTAATATCCCTCTTCCTCAATTTTGTCTCATGCTTTCGAGTTCCTTGATTATTTTAAAAAATATAAGCAAGTTGAAAACAACTAAACCATTTTATCCATTTTGGTCCCACAGCCCAGACTTGACACTGACAGAGTCCTGAGTGGAAAGGGAGTTCAGTCATTGACTTTCATGCCCTTCTTTCCCATCACAATTAATCAGAACGATGGATGCTTCGTGCTCACTAAATGAGGAGCTTTATGGATAGTTCTCTGCAGTGCCACAGCCCAAGCCCCATCACAAATTCTGGCAGATTTCCATATCTAATCTCTCATGCAAATAAATATTGATGACCCATTCCATTCAAATTATTAGTCCCTGCTCCCCCTCCCTTCCCCTTCCTATGTCTGTTAAAATTATTCATTTTTGAGAAGCGTTAGGGGAATAATCCACAACAACGTGTCCAGTGTTCAGCCTTGCTGCTTGCAGAATAACTGATCACAGACCCAAATATCCACAATACCCCAGGCACTTGACTGGAGGGGACAGGCAGCCTCCAACTACTGAGTGACTCTTCCCAGCAAACTGCCTTCAACAGCACGTTTAATATGCTTGAAATGAATCATATTCATTTTTATTCACCACAGATTTCCATATGATGTTAAAATCCTTTACTAACAATGAGCCTCGGGTTCATTAGCTTTGGCTGGACATGCAAGCAGCACAGTATTTTCCTATCTCTTTATTTGGATGAATATGCAAATATTTCAATGACAGATACATGCATAAGCAAACTTACAAGTGGGTATTTGCAAATATGTGTGCCACTCTGAAATTAGCTCTCTACAAACAACCCTGCCAGTAAAACTCATTGTTAGAGTGTTTGCAGAGAGCTAACAGATGAGAGGGTGGATATAGCTGGACCGAGCTCATTTAAATACCCAAGCAAATAGTCTCTGAAGTTTTCCATTATTCTCCCAGTTTTATTTTCAAAACATTGTGAAAGATATAGATTTGGCACCTTCTTAAACTGTTGAGGACAAAGAGGAAGATAACAGGACTCTCTGAGGGCCATTCTCATTTTGATGTCTCTCTTCACATGCTCTTGATCTCTGTTCTGGGAGATCATATCTCTGCAGCCCGGGGTTACATTTTCTGTTGTCTCCAGTGCGTGGTCTGGCAGAGCTGAAGTGTTCCCACATGTGGAACATCCGGAAGTGTCACAGTTCATTCACAAGGATCATGTTCCAGCCCTGGAACGGGGTGATTACTGCTTCTGCTGGTCACAAATGGGACTCGTTAGTGGGACAGGAGGCAGAAATTTGCAGAGCTGCAGCCTTCAACTGTGCCTTGCACTAGCATTATCAACTCCCTCCACATGGTAGATAAGCAGTGCAATAAACCCACTTCATCCAAAAAAACCCTCAATGGTTCCAGATAAGGACATCTGGTCCAATAATTTCTGTGGACATTTTGTCTGTTACACTCAGGTGTGGTCAATTTTCTTTCAACAAGTAACTTCTTTGGCTGTGCTGCTAAACCTATCTTTCACCTCTTTACTAATCTCCCTTCTCCTTAAACTTATTCCAATAACCAAAAAGCAGGAGCACTGTGAAATTGTTTGGATGCATCACACTTCAGAGATATAGCTTTGAAGCAGCAACACTGAAATGGGAATAAATGAAAGCTTTAAAAGAAATAAATTAATTAAATTCAGATTAATAAGAACATGAAGTGGCTTTGATTTCCAGGTCACATAACTTTCAGATTAATTATTAGCAATGCTTCTTAATGTATCATTTAAACTGATTACAGGAGGCAGAAAATAAGAGCATCTTCACGAGAGTTTAGTGCAGTTTAACTAATATGCTTTCACCTCAAACCTTCAGGTAATTCATCTTAACTTGCTCAGATGTCCCTGTGCACCTAAGCAAGTGAAGATGGATAACCTGGAGGTTTGGGTGATTTCTCGCTCATCTCCAGCTGCCAGGAACATACCTGGAGCACTGGGATGAACAGAGGGTATCCACCAACAAAAACAGTGCTGTAATTCTGCTGTGGATTTATGGCTACATCAGCTGCTCTGTGCCTCTGCTGCCTGCAGTGATCTCAGGGGGTTTCTGTTCTTTGGTGTGCAGTTGTCAGGGAGCAGATCCTCACCTTGCAGCAGAGGGGAGAGAAAGGTCAGGTTTTCTATCAGATTGATACCAAACAGGGCTCCTCACATGTGCTGGATCCTGTGAATCACTAAGCTCTGGGTCCAACAGAGGATTTCTCTGTAGTCTGACCAGCTGGTAATTTTTTGTTTTCTTTTAAAGAGATGAACTTTTTTTCCCTTTTTTCCCCTTCTCCTTGCTGTATTGTATTGTCCTAACTCTTCAAGTAGGTAGCAAAGAAGAGCTCTAAACTCTCTAAAGCAGCTACAATTAATCTATGCTTAGGTTAGAAAATAAATATTTCAATTGAGAACACATCAAAAAACCCTGGACCCTTTTTCACCCTCCTACTATGATTTGTGAAAGTGACCATGTCTTATGTTTTTCCTGATAGTGATGATAACATGACTTGTCTATTTTGCTAGGAGAAAGGGGATTTTTTGCAGATAACCACACACCCAGACAACTATCCTTGGGTGGAATTTTGCTCATGCTCATTACAGAGCTTAAACATTGCTTGGTGGGTGTGAAGGGAAGTGGAAGAGAAACGGAAAGGAAAAAAGCAAGAAAATAACTGGAGAGAGTGCAAAAAATCCAAAAAGAATGTTTCAGCAGGAAGACTAAATATAGAAACAAAAAAAAGTCTATATTTTACAGAGAAAGCACGTTTCAGCATCAGTCTGCAAGCCTCCTTTTAGATAGGAAAACATATTTCCTCAATGACAAAAGGAAAAATTGACTCTTTGGAAGAAAATTTCCTAGTTTAAAATACAGGGCAAAGGTCTCTGAACTCAATCTGGGGCTTTTTTTGGAACCCAAAAGAAATAGTTTGAGCAGTTATCAAATACAGCCAAGTTCCTCTGGGTTTACCCAATCTTAGTTATCCTCTGGCCTCTTCTGTACTTCTGTTTGCTCTAAAATGCATCAAAGCCACGTCTGAGATAAAACAGATCAAACAGCAGCAACCCCTGGAACCAGGAAAATTGTGAGTGAGGAATGCAGAGAACAGCAGGATAACTATACTGAGTACTGAGGGATGAGGCTTCTGAGGAAGGATGCCCAGTGGACCTCTTGGTTTGCCATAAGGACAATGCCATCTGTGCATTTGACTGGCATTTCCTGTCTAGAAATGACCAGAATTTGTTTCTGTGAATGTCCTCCAAAGCTGGTGGAAGTCACTGATGCCCCACCTCTCAGCAGCTCTTAGGAACTGTGCTTTTCCCAGGCAGAGCACATCAGTTGGGTGGTCAGGAGGGTGTTGGAGCAGTTTCATTTCTCCAGAGGTTTTCACTGTGAGAGGCTTTTTGGGATCTGATTTCTCCCAGCACATTTTGCTAGCCCATGACTTCTGTTTGTGGTGGGAGAGGGGACATTTAGGATGAACAACTTTGCAGCCTGCAGTTACCTAGCCCCCAAACTTTTACATGCCATTTAATTCAAGGTTCTTACCTGGGAGCAAGCAGAGCAGCATGGCAGTACCCTGTGCAAAAGATGGAAGATGAGGATGGCAGCCCCACTGCCCCAGCCCAAACCAAGCCAGAATGTGGGTAGGAATTCACTGTGAAATATCAGGCTTAGGGGGACCCAAAGCACTGTGGGCTTTTCTTTTTCATTCATGCATTGCTCTGGTGCCTGGCCATATGAAGAATAGGGCAAAACCAGGAAGATAAAGTGTAAAACACTTAATTTTTGAGTCCATTTATGTAATCTGTCTCCTTGGGATGCTGGTAAGGTATTGTGTTTGTACAGCTTTTATACAGTGACCATTGCCTCACCAAGTAGAAGTTGTGGCTGTTATGTGACCTAAAAGCTCCGTAAAAGAACGGGAACACCTCCAGCTCCTGCCAGCCTGCAGCCTGGTGTGTGAGCCCCAGTTCCACACTGAATCCCTGATGTTTTGTTTTTCCACACTGACAGACCTTACTGGCCATCTCTGGCAGTTTAAGTTGCTGTGACAAAGTGGACTAAGGCTAAATCACAATCACTATAAAACAGAAGACAAACCACACAATGGATGTGTGCCTATGGAGAGGTAGGCACCAAGCACACGGGGCTGCAGTGCTGAGGCTGCAATCAGGGGAGGAAAAATGTAAAGAGCTATAACCTTCTGTTCCCTTTTCCTGTAAATACAAATAGTGTAGAAGAGCAAGACTGTCATTGTATTTGCTGTCACAGAACGAATTTTTCTAATATTTAAATTGCATTTAGCCGGCCAGGTCTGGAAACATTCTTGCCACCATCTCATCCATTCCTTAAGCCCATACCCTGGGTTAAGGATCATAACTGCTTGGGTGGACATACAAGTTCTGTCAAAGCAAACTGGAAGTTTTGGTTTTATGAGGACAGCATATATTTGCAAAAATTATCTTCCTATCTACTTTCATTATCATGGTTCTAAGTTGAAATGTGCCGCAATAAATCAAAGTTTTCTGCTGCTCCCACACCTAATTCCTTTCCCATTTTCTGTGCCACCAGCTCTTTTTTATAGAACTATTTTGCTCCAAACTGCAACAAAATAAAATGCCAACTGCAAGATTTCTTTCTCTTGCTGAGGGAGAAATGCCTCATTTCCAGTCATTTTCAGCAGCACATGATATCAGGACTAAGCAGCTGTTTGCAGCTTCAGCTCGTGCAAAGGAGCCATCCTTGCCAGGGAACAGAAGAACCTGAGGGGTTCTGAGGCCTCTTTGGTTTCTTTCCCAGTTAACCCCTCCTCACATAAGCAATAATATTTCTTGAGCAAGATACTAGCGCAGCATTTCTTGAAAAAGTGCATTCCAAGGTAGGTCAATCAAAGAGGAATATTTTAGATAGGTCAAATGGACTAAAATCATGCCTTTAGAAGGAAGAAAGAAATAGCCCTGAGTAAAGATCTCTGTTGAAATCTCTTGAAAATCTTATTTTCCTGTCAGTTCTGTAGATCTTGTATCTCCCCCTTAGGCTCCAGCAAGAGACAGAGAAGGGTATTTTGGTGACAAGTGTAAATGTTTAAAAAATATTGACTGGCCAGCTGAGCAGTGTGGTACTCTGCTTTCATAGATTCTGAAATCTACAGAATCCTGGCTCTGAGTTTTTATGATTTATCACTTTTAATAAGCTTCTAATCAACCTTAAAAAACATGAGAGATGCTGTGATGGCTATCTGATACCACGTTGGTAATTTTTTCCTTTACAATACACTTCCCAAATTTAAGTGACTTTAATCTGAAAGAAGTGCAGAAAAATGTATCTATACTCCAGATGTCATTGTTCTAGGACTCAGTTTGTTGTCATCAAAGGTTATACTATTCTGGAGATATTTCAAGGTTCTCTTCAGTACTAGACTTTTTTAGGTAAGGAGACTCCTCTGGTAGAGTGGGCTCTTCAGCCACATGGACACCAATACTCTGGATGGATGAGTGGAGAGGAAGTAAAATAGGACCAATGCTCTCCACAGCTGCAAAAGATCCTTTTAATTCATTTCTTTTGGTGCCCACAACTGTGAAGGGCTTTTCAGAGAAGGATGGCAGGAACTGTGCATAGATTTTTATCTCCCTGCAGAAGGAATTTGTCAGGCTCTGCATAAGCAGAGATGTGGATATGCAGAGCTTTTCCCTTTTGCCAGGTGTCCTCCATTTTCCATAATGTGGACACCAAAGTGGATCTGAGTGGCCAGGTAGAAAAGGCAGGAGAAAGCAGCCAGCCCAGGCTTACAACACAGGAAAGATGAGGAAACAGAAACAGCTCTGATGCTTTAACAGGTCTTTGTACAAAGATCATCAGCTGGGCCTTGCAGCCCAGAGGAAGCTCCAGGTTCCTGGAAGGATTTGACACAGAACATCTCCATGGGCTGCACTGCATCCTCAGGCCACATATAGATCTTACATTTATTACACTTAATTAGCCCACCTGCTTTAAGTGCAAACTTCCCCAACCCACTGCAAGCAGGATCCTTCTGGCAGATGAAGAAAATTTCTTTGCTGCTGTTCCCTGAAGGAGTTGTGTGCTGCAAAGCTCATTGTGGGAAAGGTCTTCTGCTGACCACAGAGAACAATACCAGCAAAGCCCTGCTGTTAATTGGTTTTCCATGGCCAGATGAGCTCCCAACCCCTGTCTGAATCCATTTGTCCCCAAGGCTGTAGCAGCTCAGGAATTTTCAGCCTGTGGAGCTATGATAAATAGAGGCAGGTAATGGCAGTGCAGATAGACTGCAGAACTGGAGGTCTGCTCTCTATTAGCTGCAGAATAACTCCTGCTGAACCCCAGGTTTAATGGCAAATATCTTCTTTCAGCAGCTGTTTCCCCAGACATCTCATGTACATGGACCCTGAACTGAACTGCTGGTCTTGTCCTGCCCATGAAAAAGCCTCTGAATTATATTTGAAAATGAATTAACTTTGAAAGATGGTGTTGACAACCAAATTCTGAGAAATTTTAGACGCTGGTCTTGTTTTTGTTACTAGTGAAAAATGGCATCCAGAGCCAAAGGCTTTAGGAAACTTTCAATATTTGTAAACATTTCCGAAGCGGAACTATTTACACTTTAGGATTCAGGGAAGCTTTAATGTCTACAGAGGAACCTGAATTTTAATTTAATAATTGTATGTGGAGCCAGCATCCCAGCTTAGAGCAGCTCAGAACTTCTGTTGTGAGATCTGTTTTAAGCTGTTTATAACTTGGACAAGTTTTGAGAATTTGAATTGCAGGCTTTTGAATTAATTTGATGTTTGTAGCAAAGCATCTGTTAAATTGGTGTAGAACTCAGTCTGAGAATGAGGCAAGAGAAAAAGTACATTCTTAAAAAAGTCCTCATTTACTTCCAAATTCAAAAGCAAAGACTTGACAGGTACCAAGGAGAAGATATGGTGGAGGAGTTGTCTCCTTGCTATTAATCTGAAAAAAAAAGCCCCAAACAAACAACAAGACAAAACAGGAACATAAGGAAATGTGAACCTCAGGGGTAAAAAAATCTATTAACAGAATTGGTAGAGTCTGACACCTAAATTTGCTGAAGAGTGTGTCCCAGCCTGCCAGTCATGTTCTTTGAAGCTGATGGAGACTTAACAGATCATTCCCTTTCCCCAGGGTGTCATGGGCAAAAGAACATGAATTTGAGGACTTTTTACTGAAATTATCAACCCAATCAAGACAAACATCTATTCAGTGATTTGTTTATTGAGAAAAAAGAAAGTGCAAACGATTAAAAAAGCACTTAAATAAACACCCTTCCTCCTCCAGCCTCAAATTAAGTCAAATGCCTGCCCTCCCACCTTCCCAGCGTGAATTTTTTGTGTTTTCACTCCAGGCTACATTCAGTCTGTCACAAACCTTCAGTGAGGCAATGACTGGTGAAATGAGGTTGTTTGTACTGGTGCTTCTCACTGTGCCCACCCTGTCACAGCTCATGCACAGCCACATGGGGTGGCCATGGCCATGGAATTGGTTGTCCCTGACCCACAGCTGGACACGGTCCCTTCAGGCTTGTACCCTGGGCATGGAGCACAACCACAGGCCTTTCCATGAGAGAGTCTGTGCAGTTGGAGCCATCAGTGGTGTGAAACATCCCTGTCCAGAGCAGCCAGACGAGGAATGAGGATGGATCCTGGGTCTTTCATTGCTGTGGCTGGTGCTGAGCTCCTGCTCCAAAAGAGGCTGATACCTGCAAGGTGCTCCAGGGGAAGTACCACAGCTGGGACACTGAAGAGGGGCCCAGACCCCAGATGCAGAGGGGCTGAACAGTGGTTTTCATGCTGCAGTTGCACTCTGGGCTGGGCATGGGGAGCAGACATGAAAGATTCTGCCCCCCCAGCCCCTGCAGTGCAAAGGCTGCAATTTGTGCTGTCAGTAAAACCTTCAGGCAGCTGCAAAGCTGTGTCATCACCCCCCAGTGCTGGCACAGGGAGGATGGCAGCCTATTGCCATTGCCTGCTCTGTGATCTGCATTGCTAACAGAGCACAGAACTAGTCCACAGTGCGTGTGGGAACCACCTAAATGCTGGATCAGCAGTAGGGGCAGAGGAAGACATGGGGTCTCTTTTTCTCCTTTTTTAAATACAACCCGCATGCAACAAAAATGTATTGGGACTTTACTTGACTTCAGAGATGAGACCTCTTCCACCCTAGCCTTAAACAGGCTGTTGTCTAACGTGATTCTTGTTTCTGAAGAGTCATCATTTCTGGTATGGAGAAGACTCACAGTCAGTCACACACACTTTCTTTGCCACCTGCACAGTCTCGAAGCAGAAGTGAAGCAGAAAGACATGAAGCCTTTTATTCCTGGAACTGGGAAGCAGGGGGATGTAACAGGACTCCAGTCTGCAGTGAACTATAATAATTTTGGAAACAAGCTACCATCACACCCCCCATTTTAAGAGTGACAGCTCTTACAGAAAGGTCCTGGCAGTGCTGATTTGCATCTCTGCTTGAGCCCTGACAGCAGCACCTCTCTGGGAGAATCCCCCCAAACACGGTGCCTGTGCAATGGGACATGACAGGCTGTGTGTCTGTGGGCGAGTCCCTCAGGGGCTGTTACAAGACTCAGCACCATGTTCTTTTAACTGCCTGAGAGAGATTATAATTATTTTTCTGTGCCTGATGGAATGTCTTCCCACTACTATAAAATGCAATTTGCAAACAAAAATACAAGAAAAGGGATTTTGGATGATCTGGGCACTGTCCAGGGCCAATTATAGAGCACTGTTCTCTCTCGTCTACAGCTGTGAGTACTGTTTATAATAATTTACTGAAGTTGTTAAAAAGAAGTAATTCTTTACACATCTGTTTTTCATAGGCATTTACTGGCCTGTAGAAAATGTAATTAAGCAGGATTCCTGCCTGTTGGGTTTTGTTACACAAGATCTTTCTGTTCCACTGCTGCTGTTAAATTCAAGAGGCGGGCATCAAATTTAATCCTAAACCCAGAATTTGTCTTTGAGAAAGTCCCCCACAGCGTGCAAAACTGCCTGGTTTTGTCTGCTCCATGCCCAAGCTCTACATGCCCCTGCTCACAGCTGAGTCTCACCCGTTTCTGGGTGGAGTGGTTGCTTTGAGTCAGGATTTAGGAAAACTCCACCATTAAAGAAAGACAGTGGAGGGTGGGGGTGGAGAGGCTCCTGGGAGTCCCTAAAGGAGTGGTAATAGCATGCAAAGCCTTTCATCTCTAGGTTTCTAGGCCAAATTAGCTCTAGTGACCCAAAGCTTCTTGAAACCAAGAAGGGATGGATTTTCCTTTCACTTGTAATAAATAAGAAGACAATTTGACCTGATTTTTTCAAAGTGCTAAGTGTGTGTATGCCCTGTTGGGAGTTCCTCTGAAAATCAACAGCTTGTCTCTGAGTAAAGGAGAGGCAGTTCTTCTCCCTGGTTGCCTTTGAAGCTTCCCAGGCAGCCCCATCTAAAGCCAGGGCATCCCTCCCCTGAGAGCCCCAGGAGGGAGGTGCTCTGGCCCTGGGCAGCCTCCTCTGCCCTCCTCTCATCTCCTCTGCCCTGCTGACTCAACCAGGAAGTTTTCTCAAAAGGAAATACTTCCTGACATCGACTGGCTTCAAGAGTTTGTTTACAGGAGAGACATTTGTCAAGTGGCACGCGGGGACAGATGACTTTCTCTCTCCTAGAACAAGCCTAGAAGTAATTTTGGAGTATATCATTTATATAGGTATTCACTGGCAGCAATACCCAAGGTTTTTTCAGCTCTAAAATAACAAAAAAATGCCTCATTCAGTTACATCTGTTTATAACAGCATAAGACAGTCCTGACTGATGAAGTGTCATGTGGTATTTTCAAGTATTTTACCTCTTCAGTGTTTTTCCCTATCAGTGTCAACAACTTTTTTCTTTCTTTTTGCCTTTTTTTTTACCTCTTCTAGGCTGCTGTTTTAGGACACTTTCTCCTTGTGAGTTAAGGAAAAACTTGATTTGGTCTTCAGACTATGTTGAATAAATATATAATGAAAAAAAATTATAGAAGTTCTGTATTTTTTTTCCCCAGTGGCAGATTGGCAGAATTTCCTTTCCACCTGTCCTCCAGCAAGGAAGATTCCTTATCTCAGCAGTTTTGCTGCTGATAATCAACAGGAAATATCACCACAATTTTAATGGAAGCTGACAATAGTAGGACATCTGGTATTAAGAGAAGCTGTTAACCATATTCAAAATCTAAGTATAGCATGACAGTGAGGAAGTTATGTAAGATTCCTTGTCACTTTGGGTTGCAAGTGTGCCAGAGTATTCACTTACACAATCCTGGCACACAGGCCTGCGTGGGGGTTCTGAGATTTACACTTGCTCTACACCAGTCCCATGCTGGTTGGCCTCAGACTATTCCCTCCCTCCAGCCCTCACCCTGCGCTGCCCAGGACATCAGTTCCATCCACTGGAACATGGCCCTGCTGATATTCTGGGTTTTTTTGAGTGCTTCATGTCAGGCACACAATCCCCTCTAAATCCATGGAATAATCAGCAGAATTTGTCCTACCATCACCCTGGGGAATATTCCCTCCTGCCATCAGCCCAGCAATGCTGTGCCATTGATGTGGCACTGAAAACCAGGAGTGACCATTGCCCAGGAGAGCACAGGTACTTGTGTCCACCAGGAATTTGCAACATGGTGAGGCACCAGCCCAGGACAGTGCAATAAAAAATAGCAAAGTGTAGGGAAAACTGGCCTTACCTGTGGGACTCTGGACTAACATGACAAGGCAGTATTTTAAATTCTAGGCCTCTTGAGTTGTCTGTGTATCTCTAAAATCAGAATAATTTTTTCACATTCCCACTATTAGTGAGTTTGTAACAAATTTGGAGAGTGCTGTGAATGGTTTGAGGGTATAGACTAATGGTATTAAAGGGACCAGTGGGGTCGAGTTCTTTTCTGGGCTGTATTTGTGCACGGTTAATGACTTCTATAATTAAAGGCATAGCATAAGCCTATGTCTCTTTAGTATTTAGGTACAAATCTGTCTTTTCTCATCCATGCAATTAGTTCTACTTAAGGCTGTTAGGACAGAAAGGCAAATGGGCAATCTTGGAAATTAAGAGAACTGCACTAGAAATGAAGAGGCATAGAGAAGTAGACCTCAGATCCCATTATCTGAACTCATTTTATTAAGGGCATATTTGCACTGTATTTGCAATTCCCTCAGAATCGCCTACCCATTGCTGAGGAACGTCTGCAGAGCAATTATGTTATCGCAGATGCTGATGCGACCTCGGGGAGGGAGGGAGGCAGGAATCCTGCAGCTGCGGAGAGAAAATCTCACATTTTAACGACGGCTAATGAACGCTTGGCATGGCACCTTTGTTCTTCCTCCTTCCTCCTCATGGAAGCTGGCTCCATGAGGAGCTGGGAAGTCAATGGGGCTATACATTTGCCCGCTGGTGAGCTATAATGTAGCAGCTGTTAGCAAATGAGTTGTTCCCCACATAGTTAAATTAGGCCTAATCTTTCTTTGCTCTGTCT
>VXBB01001712.1:605896-631401 GCA_013399915.1 Illadopsis cleaveri
TTATCTCAGTTGAGGCTGAGACAAAGGGGACCCGAGGTATTTATGTGGTTTTCCCTCCTAAGGCTCTGAAAATTAAAAATGAGTTGTCACCGGCCCAAGCCCCATGAAAACTGGGGGATTTCAATCGACATTTCTGCCCCATTTCACTGCAGAGAGTGGGATGTAATTATTACAAATGTCATGGTAACAAACTTGGTGGTTTTCACAGTGACAGTTGCCACTGCAGAAATAGCACAACAGAGAACAAAAATTACCTGTCAAGCAACTCCTTATGTTCATCCAAATCCTGCTTGTTCAATTCTCCGTTGGGCTGCACCTGACACAACACTTCCAAATGCTCTCACAGATTACCCCTGTGGATCTGTCCTGGGCCATGGACATCCTCCCACAGCCCACCTGGGCAGCCAGCACCAGGTCTAGAGGGATTTTGGTGCCTCCACAGAAAATGTCTCACACCCAGTGCAAGCCCATACAGGCTCTGGGGAGAGAAAGCACCTTACAGAGCTGGCAGGGTTGAGTGGAGCCTCGTGTGGAGGTGGCTGAGAGGAGACACAATGAATCCTGACATTCTCTGGAGCTGAAGTGCCCTGGGTTGTGACCTGCTCTTCACAGCATGGGAGATGTGACTGTTCTGCTAAAATTGTAGCCCACGAGTCAGAGTGCTCTGCCTGAAAGCAGGAAATTTGGGTTAAATTTGTCTGTTTCCTCTGCTCTGGTGCTTTCCAGGCCCTGGGAAGTGCCTGAGACTCGTTCCAGGACGGGGAAATAGGAAAGCAGATGAGCATGCAGGCAGGAACACAAGACTCAGTCTCTGGTGAAGTTAAGCAAAGGAGAATTTAGGATTCATTGGACCAGAGACGCCAAGACAATTTAACACATTTGAATATTTCAAGACCATGGTGAGATGACCTTGGACCATGGAATATCACAGGGATGGCTGAGCACATACTCTTGGACTAAAGTGGCACTCAGATGCCTTAAACCACTGGAGGGACATTGGCATTGAACCTGCCAGTGACAAAGTGTGACTGGCACATGGTGTTCCCTGGATGACACTGTGCTTTGCCACAGCAGCCTGCCAGCACAGCCAGCCTGGCAGGAGGGAGCATCCCCCAGGGCTAACCTCATTTTCTCTTCTCTGTCCGGTTTTGTCCTAATGCAGAAAGTGACATTTCTCTGCCTTTTGGACTTTAAGTTCATGAGATGATTCATTCAGTTCTTTTTTACTCCAAAACAACCCGATAAATACTTCACTGAATAGGTCTTTTTTCTGGTAATGGGAAAGAGTCTGATCAGATGATAAAATGCAAACTTTGCTTGCATCCTTTAGGCTCTCCCTGAAGGGAAGGGTCTGAGGAACACAAACACCAGGCTATTTAGCAGTGTTTTTTCCAGTCCATAACTCACAAGGGGGAGTCATATGTCTACTCTTTGGATCTTTTACAGTGAGTTGGCTGATACTCTGAGCTGTAGTGCCTTATGGAAAGTACTGCTGAATGTTTTCTATCTTTCCCAACCCACAAGATAGATCAGGAGGGTGGAGGAAGCAAAAACTTAGCTAAGGTAACACTTGTAAATTCACAAGGAAAATCTCCACTGAAAAAAAAAAGAATTATATCTGTCACTGGTTCTCTTAGAAAAAATACCTCTTTGAGGAAAGGAATTTCAAAATGGGGAAATGGTTGATTTTGAGCCAAACCTTCACTGATTTCTACCATTTTTTTTTTTTAAATTTGAGTAAAGAAAACTAATCCAAGAAAAAAATTAAAGGACCTTTCACCTCAACAAAAATTTCAACTGTTTCCATCTCTTTCAACTCGGGAAACATATCAGGCCAATGCAGCCATGGGGACACCCTGCTTCATTCACCAGCAAGAAATTCCCTGCCACTTCCCAAAGTGATATGTGGCCTTGAAGTCAATAACTTCTATGTGTAATAGATCGAGCTAGGCTAGGATGTTCTAGTAAAAATTTATACCACATTAGAATTTTGCTCAAGATATGATTCAAGCACCTAAGGATGAACAAAGTAACCCACAAACCAGACACTGATTTCCCAAAGGGGTGCTTGCAATAGGAAATCAGCTGGCAGCATGCAGAATTAGGGCTTTAATTGCTCCTAAACCAAAATGATGTGGGACTATATTTTTAGCCTTTCAGAGTGTGTTCACTATTGGAGAAATTCTGGGATGGGTGACTATAAATTGGTGCAGTAGATCCATTTGACCTGGGCTACCAAGGGATTGACTATAGCTCCATGAAGAGCATTTAAGAACCAGATGCATTTCACTTTTTTTTCCTTCCCGATTAAATATTTTGCCAAGGCTGAACCTGAAAAGAGCAAAATTCCACCCGCACTCCAAAAAGAGCAGCCTAGGATTTTTAATTTTTTTTTTATGTTTCACAGTTTTAAAATAAGGAATATGCTTTCATTTGCTCAGATCTTTTATTAGGGTTTTTAGTGTACATCTGGAGGTGTGAGATTCTCCCTGTTTTCCACCTTATGTCTCCATCCCTCCTTTTTTGTTCATTTAAGTAAGAAGGGCTGAAAGGAGGAAACACCAAAAGCTGAAGATTCTCTTTTAGTTTACTATTTTAATCCTTTCTTCTCTCCAAAATAAAATTTTATAAATTAAAGAAAACTCCAACAACAATAATAATAATAATTATTATATAACTTGTTTCCCCTAAGTTACAATGAATTGTTTTGACTCTGTTTTGTCTGCCAGGCTAATATTATTGTAGCTAAAGAGTCCATGTGGGGTTTGGGCAGGCCTCTCAGCAGATGAAAAACAATTTTAATAAATAGAAGAAGCTATTGGCAGAGGAAAATAATCTTGGTATTTTTAACATGTCAAAAAAACCCTATTTTCAGCCTTTGACCTTTCTGATCAGAAAATTCTGAGAAACAGTCAAAACTAGTTTGTTTTCAGCTTTCTCCATCATTTATACTCAATCTATTCTCCACCCACAGGTTCACCCACTCCATTGCTAATTAAAACAACTCAATATCTTTGTCTTTTGTGCCTGCCTTTGCAGTCGATGGGGTCCTTGTTCCCTTGAAGCTGGAATGCTTCCTTGTATCCACAGAGAAGGGCAAAGAGAATTGTTATGCAATGTTGAGCTGCTAAAGCAGGGAAGGAGAACACCTCATCAGAGCTCAGGCAGAAGGAGAAGGTGGAGATTAATGAGTCTGAGGGGCCTGAGGTCCTCTCCTCGTGTGCTGCCACCATGGGACACGTGCTTAGAAAGGGGAGATGGTCACAGCCAGGTGTTCTTGCTGCCATGGCCCCTAGAAATCATAATTTTCCTACAGATTTGAAATCCAAGTTGTGCTCTTCAAAGTGTGCCTGGGCTAGGTTAATAAGAGGAGAAGGTGGGGAAGGTTAGGGCAGGGGAGCTGCACAAGTTCTTTGAAGCTGGAGAAGACAAAATCACTTTATTTTAGTGGTTAATTTAAGGTCTTATCTCCACATACTTGGAGCTCTGTATTGGCTGAAGCCACCCTGCAGGGCTTTGTCCCCTGAACTCTTCATGAAGTTTCAATGACGTAGCAGGATAAAAGGTTAAGAACAAAACCAGAGAACCAATTTTTTTTTTTTCAGATTCCTGTGGATTTGATCTCAAAGAGAAGAATATTCAGAGCCCCAGTCCAGCTGGCAGATCTGTGCTCCTTCCCCCGTCCTGAAGTCTTTTCTGGGACATTTAAGCCAGGCACCCACTGTGCTGAGATTCAGAAGCAGGTTTACAAAGCTCAAAATCCTCCCAGGAGGAAGCTTCTTTGTTTTTCTCTCTTACCAAAGCCCTGTGGTGCCCCTCTGGTTGCTTTCCAGCAGACCCAGCTTCCAAAGCCTTCCCTCCAAGCACAGAGGGACATTTCTTTCACCTAACTGTCCTCTTGTGTTTGGAAAAGCTTTGAAGAGGAGCCACTTGTGGAGCATGTTTAGTAATAGGATGTGTCTCTGCTGCTTTGCAGTGCGCGTCCTATAAATGGCTTTGCTATGGCATTTAATCAATTGTTTCAGCTGTTTATTACCTTGTATATCACAATGCAATGGAGATAGTTGCTTTGGTTAACTTTATTGAAACTGAAATAAATACACAGGATCCACTTAGAATTCTCTTGGAAGGATATGCTTTAAATGCACTGAAGCAAAGCAGGCAGTGAAACTCGCTGCCCAACAGCAGAACAAATCTGTGTACAAAATTAAGCAACTGGCTCCGTGCTTGGAATAATGCCTTGGAGGGCATGGTTAGTTCTACAACGTTGTCTCAGCACAGAAAAACTTTCTGCCTTTGCTGTTCCTTCTTAGATGACTCCTCTAAAGGCGGTGTTGAGGACCCTGATTTCACCTACCACAGTGACAGCATGGAGTAAACAAAATTGTGTGTCCCAGAGCTATTGGAAAATGATTGGAGAAGTGCCAGCACCATAGACCAGTGAGCTCCAGCTTCAGCAGCCTCACAGGAGACAGAGAGTAGAGGAATCTAGAATGCCATATATTTCCTTGACTCCACTGATTTGTCCTCATTTTGACAGACACACAGAAGGTCTGGGCATAACTAACAATGAAGTTAGGGAACGGATTGGAACTGGCAAAACAAGCTCCAGGATGTAAAACTTGCTGTGAGCTCGGTTTGCCTCCTGAGGAGTCTTGGCTGGTTGCTCACCCTCATGGGGTGGAGACAGACACCAGAAGAGGCTTTTTCTTTTCCAGAACACCAAATTAACTGGAGGCCAGAGTTCCTGACATCCCTGAAATCTGGCTCCAGCTCTAACCAAAGTCGAATTTCCTGCAGGCAAATATAAAACATCAAGATTGATATCCCTTCAGACAGAGGTGTGGGGTCAGACTCCAGGGACACAGGAATCAGTGTATTCAGTCCTTGCTGAAGCCTCTATGGAGCTGCATATTAGGGGTCTAGGAGATATCCTGCCTTCACCTGTGATTTGATCTAGAACCAAAATGCTTCATTGTCCATATTTTTTCTTCCCAGTGAATTTTTGTCCATATCCCTCAGGCAGAATTTCTGCCCAGCTGTTCCCTGGCATGGTGTTGATGGACACCATGCCCCAACCCCTGTGCCACACACATTTCTGAGGTAACATCTGAAAGGTGTGGCCAGTCACAGAAAGTTGGGGTACACAGGTAAAGGGGTGCCTTCATGGCAGGGTTACAGAGGTCAAAGGGTTCTCTTGCAGTCTAGAGGGTCGCTCATCACCTCATACACTGACAGTTTGGTTCTCTGAGTAGAAAAACACCAAAATCAGGCAATTGGGATGCACCTGCTTGGTTTCAATAAGCCAGACCAAAGCACCCTCCACAGCGATCACTGGGCTTCCCACTACCCCCAAGGAAAACGCTCCTACGTGCCCAAAACCACCCAACAGTTTTAGGTTCACAGCAGCGGCTATGTAGGTGAAGCAGGAGCCTGGAGGAATTTTGTGAATTAATCTGTTCCAGGCAGTGAGCAGGAAACATGGGCTGCTCTCCCCTGCTTCTTGCAGAGCCTCTGAGGGCAGCACAGCAGGCAGAGCTGCTCTGCTGCTGCTGCTGCCCAGGCTTTCCCCAGCAGCTCTGCAGAGAATTGCTGTCATACTTAGTGGAGCATCTAATGCTTGCCAGCCAGGCAGCAAGGCAGTGGAGACAGGAATTCAGAGATGCCTCAAACTCTGGGGAGCAGTAGTCAACAAGCTGCTGTCCAACAAGCGGCAGTAATCTGAAATAAATCACACAAGCCCAGCTTTTTCCAGCAGAGGCTTATTATTCAAAAGGAAGGACACATCCAGGCAATGAGGCGTGGTGCTGCTAAACGGTTGGCTCAACATGGGTGTGAGTAAGTACAGTAAAACAAGTCCTGCTTCCCTTCAGAGTGAAGACTCAGACCAGTTCTTGGGAGGTGAGAGCACAGGTCCTGTGAGCAGAGGCAGGAATAAATGGATTTCCATTTCACTGTTTAAATTAGAGAAGATGGCCTCTGCCTGATCCACTCATACATCACGTGGGTCATGGGTTTTAGTGGCAGCCAGGGACTTTTCTGACTCAAAGCCCTGTGAGATCTCACTTGATTTCCCAGAACAAAAGCTGCTCCTCCCAAATTATTTTAATTCAAAACTCAGGTCATGGAAGCTGTAGCCCTGCAAGGATGCAGAACCAGGGTTATCCAGCAAGGTGCTGTAGCTCCTTCTGACTCCTGCTGCAAAGAAACCTTCCTGAAGCCAGATTTTCTGATGGGGTTTTAGCACTCACCATGCTCAGGTGAAATAATTGCATAATTCTACTTTTGCACAGCCCCCTCCCATGAGAACACCAGGCTGGACAGTCCTTCCAGTAAAAGTGAGGGTATGATAAAAAAAGCATATTCCCAGCCCTCCCCAGTTTGCCTCCTCGAGAAGCATTTGTCAGGCTGATTGTTCTGGCCATCAATCTCAGCTGTGTCGTTAATCAGCCAGTACAGCACACGTCCACAAACTGCAGAGCACAAGGGCAGGAAGAAGAGCTGGGTTTTAATTTTTCATGTTTATCATGTCCATAGTTCTCCACAGCAATTCAACGACTTCTTTCTGTTCATAAAAGACAATTGGGTAAATTAGTTGGTTTCAGTTTAACAAGGTAATGATCCAATTTAGCGGAGATCAAAGCAAGCAGTGTGGCAAATGCAAAATGGTGAAATTAAGTTACTTTATTAATGCTCAATTCACTTGCACCAGAGTGATTGACTATCCATTAGGTTTACTGAGCTGCAATTAGCAATTATCAGCAATAGCCTCCTCTATGTGGGCAAGTAGAGGTCTGGATCACGTTCCTACTTCCAGACAATTAATATTTCCACTTTGTAAAACCCCAACTGATGCAGGAGTGCAATGTAATGGCCAGTAATAGAAAGAGTTGGTAGGACTTTACTTGTGACTTCTTTTTCTGACTGGTGCATCATAACATCATGAAAAAATATGCATATGCTGATGATCTTCACTGTTATGCTGATGGCTAACTTGATGACTGGCAGTGGCCTAAAATTTGAAAAAAACCAGAAATTAATACATTTCTCTCATCCAGTTTGGTGAGTTGTCTATCAGCCAATAACCCTCCTCATAATCCATTACTGGCAAAAATCAGTGGTGGCCATTCTGTAAACAAAGTGATCAGCAGAGGAGGTAGAGTCGTTTGCAAGCTTTAACTGAAATCTGACAGAGTGAGAAGGATTTAGGTTCACTTTAGTGCCTTATCTGTGCACATTTCTTTGTATCTTCTGAGACAATTCTACGATCATTGAATTCTCTGATGAATTCACTTTATTCATTATTTCTCCCCATTTGTTCTTTCTAAATGTTGGAGAATAGGATCTTTATTTATGTAGTATTCATCTGTTCCTGTTCCTTGTTCCTCAGGCTGATAAACCAACAGTCATCTGAAACTTGCCAAAGTATTTTTGTTTCAGCATAGGCTCCATGGATTTTATCCTGCATAGTGGTTGTGTATGCATATGCCTGTTCATTTCTGTGCCTGTTCTCCCCTTAATGACTTTTGATCTTGCTGTCCAAATGAAAGCAAATTTGACAGCCAGAAAAATTCTTAAATATACCAAGTCTTTTGAAAGTAGGTTGTCAGAAAGAGTAAAGAGAAGCTATTAGCAGAGAAAAGCTGCCTTTTCAACTCCTACCAGACATCAAACAAATCTACAAGAAACAACAATGTAAGAAAAAGTTCAGTTTGGCATTTACATCTTGGTAGACATCAGAGAACCTAGAAGACACATGGCTGTAACAAACCAGGATTCCTGCATTGCCTCACTTAGGTTTTGTAATCCACCCTTGAATGAAGAAGCATTGTCTTTGTTGACTGAGTGTCATCTGAGAGAAAAGGGGGAACGAAAGAGCTTAAAATGGAAAGGCACAAAGAGAGCATGGAAGGAAAACAGATAATTTGTGGGAGATTTGTGAAGGTGCTGGGGCAGGGGGCACGGGCTGTGAGCAAGGGCAGTGACAGCTGGGCCTTGTGTGCTTGGTGTTGTGTTAAGGAGCAGGTCAAGTGGCCCTACCTCGGAGCTGTTTATTCCCAGTTTTCTGTAATAAACTATAACAGCCCACTGAATTCTCATTAGGAAACAGAGTGCATACCCAAATTGCTTATTTCTGTCACCCTAGACACCTTTAGACAGATGACTTTGGGGTATTGCCAAATTAAATGATCAATTTTTCCTGTAGCTTTGCCCATCCAAGGATTGTCATTACTTATTCTCTGTTTTAGCTATGTATAGTATGTACAAGCCTACAGTAAAAAGCTTGACTCATTGGGGAAATATTTGGGTTTCCTTGTTTGAATGTGCTATTTTACTTTTAACATTTTAAGTCATACCTTTGGACACGTGCAGACACTCATGTGAATTCACATAAATGTCCTTCTAGACACACAGACATAGTTCCTCTGTATGAAATTAGGAGTGAGTATAACTATCTATGTCATCTGCCAGGAGATAATTTGCACATTCCTTTTGGAAGAGACATCTGGTACAATTTAAAAATATTAGTTTTGCTACTAAATCCTAAGCTAAAAAAAACAACTTGCCAAGTAGAGAGCCTTACAATTTGTGTAACTTGATTTTCCATGCTTGATGGCCATATTGTTCAGCGTTTAGTATTTATTGAGCTGCATTTGACATCAGGAGTTCTATTTACATTTTAGTCAAACAGTTTGAAAGTTGCTAAATTAGCCATGTGTCTCCAAAATGTGCTTGGCTTTTCCCCACACACACCTATCCATCTTAGTGACTCCGTTATCAGCACAATTATTGGTTTTATCTGCACTGAGGAGCTGTCAGAAGCACAGTCCTGGTGCACAATCTATTTACTCTGCCAAGATAAAATGACTGATGTCCCTATGCATGGGGACTGGGTATTTCCTTGGAGCTGTGTAATTTGGGAAAGATTGGAGCTGCTGTCTTATGTTAGAGCTCCTTCTCTGCTGTGCTTCATTGCTCTCTTCCCAAAGTCACTGGGGAAGGTCTCTGCATCACCTTCTTTGGGAAATCTGCTTGTCCTGACGAGCAGGACCGAATTTACATGTAGAACATTAATGACAGAAGGGACTCTAAAATAAATATCTATTCAGGGAGTGGGGTTGTAGTCAGTCCATAGAAGTCCATGCCACAGAAAATGGAAAACATTCTAAAATTTCCATTAACAAAAACATGCACACCACGTCCTAACGGGACACACGAGCAGTAAAGACTTGACAAATCTTACTTAAAAATTAGTGGGGATTCATGGGATGTTTGGGTGGTGGAAGAATATCAAATCCAGAAAGAAGTTTTAACAGTTCAGGAAAATTTGCTCTGTCCAAGCAGGCAACCTGGAAGATGTGAGGGGATGATGAAGAACTCTGTTTACAGTCAACAATGCCAGTCCTAAAAGACATGTTGAAATTTACAGCATAATAGATGATGACAGAAGAAAAAGGTTTCAGTAGGCCCTTGCTTCCTCCTACAGCTCCTATCACGAAAATGAGATAAGCAGGACTCGATTTCCCCATAAGAGAGATGACGTTCCTGGCACTGAGGCCATGGCTGAATGTCTCTCCCAAGGGGCTCCTCCTCTCAGGGCAGGTAGAACCACAAATCCTCTGCAGCAATACACAATTTGCTCTCTGCCATAAGGGTCAGGGTGGCAGGGGATGGTTTCAGCACGTTCCAGCAGAACAGGACATTGCTCTTGACATGATAATAAAGAGCATTTGTAGTTGGCTCTCAATTCATTTCCCATTTTGTTCTTCACTCAAGGACAGTTAAAAGGGATTCACTTATCTCACTAGAATTTCTCTAATATGCCATGCCAGAAAATGAAAAAATCCTTTGTGAATCATATTCTATCAAATCCATTATCATCTTTTGAAAAGACAACAGTCCTCCTCCTCTCTGGAGAGATGACATTTCAGCTCCAGGTGAGGCAATTACAGAGCTGATTGCAGGGGATGGAAACTGCTGTACCAACTCTCTGATTAAGAAAATGATTTGTATTTATTTATGTTTGATATGTGTTTTATTTAGATTTTCCATAGCTAAATGCAATTGGCATTACATTAGGAGGTTTCAAGTGAATAAACCCTCTTTTTTGTTGTCTTGGGTTAATGGTAGATATCAGAACCTTTCATTTTTCGATTGGGAATTCGAGTGTGATTTTTAGTGCTGCCTCATATAAAAATCACTGCGTTCATTCTTAGGCACGGAGAGATTTTGTATCCAGAAAATATATGAGTTTAAAGGAACACATATATTGAAAGCTTTCCAGCACTTCTAAAATCTTTGGTATTTTTCCATTCACAATGTTGTACCACTGTTACATCCATCTATTACTCATTCCTTGTATAGTCCTTGCAATTGCTTTGTTATCTAAGCTTCTACCCCAGAAAATGCAAAGATCTTGATGCTGAGTTAAAATATCCCTTCTTTAATGTCAACTTTTAAAAACCTATTTAAAAAAAAAATTAAAACCCTGAGTGAATTGTTACCTGGTCAAAGTAGTGAGCCCATTAGAACTACTCCATCTGAACATGTATCCGAATTTTGGTTCAGGTTCTTGTGCCTTGAATCTTTGCAAGTTTCCTCACCCTGGACACCAGAGGGACACCACAGGGACGGTGTGCATTTACTTCTACGTGGTCTCCCATGGGATGAGCACCCAAGGGTGTAATTTCTTTCCCTCTGCCCTTGTTGCATTTCCATGTGTATCTTAAATGCCTTATCAGTCGGGCTGGGAACATGAGTAGCTCCATACATTTCACCATAACAAATTCAAAATATTACTTTAAATGTGTAATATGTGTCCTGATTTTGCCAAATCTTCATATTTTGTGGGGCAAGGCAGCCTGTTGAGGGCACTCCATGAAGGTGGAAGCTGCCTCCAGACTTGGCCATCAGCAGCACTGCAGGGCCAGAGGAGGGGGCAGGAGAAGATCCTCATCCCAATCCAGGCTGGCTGAGAAGACACCACGGGTGCTGTGCAGAGTCTGTGTCTCTCAGGTCATTAACAGACCAGTATGATTAGCATCATGATGTCCACCAGCTACTTCCAAGGCTGGAGCTGCTGGTGATTGAATGAATTAATTAGCATTCCTCTCAGCTATCAGGATTTCAGGTCTCTGCACTTAAAGGGGGATTGTTTGGTTCTTTGTTCAGCCACTCATCTCTGTAGTGAGCTGCTCACTGCAGCACCACAACCTCTGACCTAAAAGTAGGTTCTTACCAAGAGAGGTAGAGCTGGAAATGTGCCAGTCTACCCTATAATTAACAATGCTAATTAGCAGGGCTTCAGGCTGGCCCTGACTGAGCTTCTTGTCAACAAATCCGAGGCCACCTTGGCTCTTCATCTAGGGCTGAGAGAGCTACAAAATGCACTTAGAAAATGATGATGGCAGCAACATCTATAGGAAAAACACCCTTAGCAGAGATATTACTTCCATTTTTCATGGTTACAGATACCTCAGCACTGTTAGCTCCAAAGAGCTGTCCTGGTTTTGAAGCTGTGTCTTCCTGCTGTCACTGCTCCTTCTCCATCAGTGCTTTGGGACGTCTTCCCCTCGACACTTTCATCTCCACCAATTCAAACTGCTTCTGTTTTTGTCCCTCATCCCTTTTCCTGACTTTTACAGATCTTTAGCAATATTTCTGTCATCTCTAAAGTTTGATTGGCTTCCAAGGCAACGCCATCTGCCTATTTAACTAATATGCTTCTCATGCCTTCTTCCTGATCACTAAAGGTGATGTTAAATAAGAACAATCTTAAGACAGATTCCTCTGCTATATTTTTTAGCTACAATCTGACAGTTTGATGCCTCCATTGTTTACCATCAGTCAGCCAATTTTCTGGCCAGCTATGGTGCTCATATCCAGTTCTGCTGAAATGATTTTCTTCAGGCCAATTTATATTTAGTACAGCAGAAAATTAATCCTGTGGTAAGAGCGTTGTGATGAATTGTTCTCTGCTCATGCTTGTCCTCTCCACTGAAAATGGAACAAGCTCTATATCCCACCTTGACTCCATACAATTTTGTTAGATTAATATAAATGTCTACTTCTCTCCTACTTGTCTGAGATACTCCATGGCCATTTTCTTTCTGATTTACTTGGAGAATTCATGAGTGCAAAATACCTGTTTAGAATAACAGGTACTCTCCATTGAATGAATTCTTATCATGTTTTATATTAGCAGAGATTTATTTATAAATGGTTAACAGAGGGTTAATAATCAGTGATATGTGTTAAAAGCACCTATAATGATTATTCCAAAATTGTTACATCACCAGCAGACATTACCAAGGTTGGAAAGCAATTTATTGACCTAGATAACAATCTGTGTGCTTAATTGAAACATTCATTATTCACTTAGTAATCTTTTATGAACCGTTAAGAAAATAAATGGAATGTGAAGTGTGACAGCAACTTCCTCAATAAGGTTTACACAAACAGGACAAAAAAAAATCCCAGGTCTAATCTCTGCCTCAGGTTGTACATAAAGTCCATTGAAACAGCACCAATTTATTATTATCTGTACTCTCAGCAGAGCATGTGAACCCAGCACGTGGATGGTTTCCATGCCCAGCTGGGCAGGAAAGTGAGTTTTTCTTAGCAAGCCCTGGGGCTGGGAGGCTCTGATGTGGACCCTGGACTCACCATGTTGTGGAACAGAAACAAAGGGGGAAAAAAAACCCCTAGAAACTAGAAATCCCCTCTAGTACATCCTACCTTACTCTTCATCCTGGCCTCTCTGAACTAGAACTGTCCTAGCAGTCACATCTAAGGAAAGAAGGCTCAAATGTTCTCAGTAAAAGTGATTTCAAGTGGACTTTGTCCTCTTCACGTCAGCTGGTAGAAAGGACACTGAACTGCTCATTCCAACAAAAGATAAAAGAAGAAAAATTCACAATGCCTTTTGGTTTGAGCAGACTGTGGTTACTGCAGTGCCATCACTCTTCCAAACACGTTTTTCCCTTGAGTGTTTTCTTTTCAGAGCTCTCCATGGCATTTTTCATCATATTAATATGCTTTTTATATTTACTTTGCTCTTGCAAAGTGGCACGTGCAAAGGCAAGAAATTTATCAGTGTCAGTAAGTTTTTCATCGCAGAAAAAAAAAATACCAAAAGAAGTTTAAAAGCCCCCAAAACAACAAACAAACAAAAATCAGACAAACAAAAAAAAAACCACCCCACCCCCAACAAAACCAAACCGAACAACTGAGATAAAGCAGCAGTGATTTTGGTTTTTGCAGCACTAAGTCTCCTTCTCAAAATCAAGATAACTGTGGGCTCAAGATTAAAGGAATATATTTCTTTGACAGAAAAAAATATTTGACTTCTTTGGTTTCTGACTTCCATACATCCACAATACAAGCCTCTTACTTCTGTGACTGGCATAAACTCACTGCTACTGCTGGGGAATTGCCAAAAACTGAAAGCTAAAAATGTGTCAAAATATTCCAGACCTTCTAATACAGGGTAAAGAAACTGTTCATTGCATGGGCTCCCTTACAGATGGAGGACTCCAGCATTCTGTGCTGGTGTTGAAGTATTTTTCCTCCATATGCAGAAATGTTAATGAGAAATAGCGTTGAGAATCATCTGAGCTTGATTAGCTGCCAACTCTTGACATCACAGCCAGGAATTTCACGGCAGTGTTCTCCTTACCCAGCCCTTCCTGAGGAGCAGGGCCTGCTCCCTGTGGCCTGTTAGAGCCAGTGGTGGTTCCAGCAGCAAGGAGACACCTTTTGAACCACCCTCAGTGATGAGGAGGGGATGAAATAGCTCCGGCAGGATGCTGAAGGATAGGGATCCACTCCTGCTGGAAAGGCGCTTCTCAGCTGGCACAGCTGGTCAGTTGATGAGGAGGACAATCCTGGAGTCCAACCCTTTCACAAAGGCTTCAAGCTCCATTTCACAATTGCTTCTCACCCAGCTGATAGAAAGCTTCAGTTAATTTCCAGGTTAAATCTACCCATGATCAATTTATGCTTCTTTGCTCTGGTGCCAGTGGCACCGTTAGCTCACAGGGTTTCGTTCCTCAGTTCATTTATAAAGGGAAATCAGCTTTCCTCTTTGAAATGCTTCTTGTAGACAAATTTCCTAGTCCACAGGTTATCTGACCTGCATGTCTCTAACTTGAATGAGTCTCCATTGAACATAAGTGGGCAGAGGTTCACCTGGCAATCCAGCACCTCACACAATAATACTGATCCTTCTTTATCTCTGCAGGATATGCAGCTTCTGTTATCTCCAAAGACTAGGTTTGGCTTTTTGGAGCTATATAAGTCCAGGGGCTGAGAGTCCATTTGCAGATTGATTGATGTGTCAGGTTGGTTTTTCTCCTCTGCTGAACTCTCCTACCCCAGCAAGAACTGTTGCTATATACTCTTAGATGTGCATAACTGTTTTATAATGTCAATATAGTGCAAAAATAGAAAGACTTTGCAGTTTACACTATTGCATTTGCTTTGATTTTCATTATTCCGGTGCCCAAAGTCATATATTTATTAATCTATAATATGTTGAGCATCTTCTGAACTGAAGAAGATTTCTCAACTTTGTGATATTAGCAAATTAAATTCACACATTGAAACTTTTTTTGTTTGCAGATATTAATGAAAATATTAAATAATATTAGCCCTAAGGATGATCTGCAGTTTTGCTGACGGTATAAAATTATTCAGGGCAGTAAAGACTAAAACTGATCATAAAGTTCTGAGGGAGGAAGAAACTGGCAGATTAAATTCAGTGTTGATAAATGCAAAGCAATGCACATGGGGAAAACAACACTAAATACACATATGCAATGATAATCTCTAAATTAGCCATTATCATTCTGCAAAGAGATCACAGAGTGGCTGCAGATTGCTCAACAGAAACATCTGTTCATTGCCCTGCGGCTGGCTGGAAAGGTAAACAGAATGCAAGGTATGAAAGCAACCAAGGGGAGCAGGAAAAGCAGCTCTGTGCCACTGAAGGAGCCCCAAATTTGCCCACACTTCAATACTGCATCAAAATGGAACTGGCAAAACCCACTGAAGACACAGAGAAGGACAAAAAGTCAAAGACATTAGATGGTTTCTGCACTGGGAGAGATTAAATAGACTCTAAAGCCTTTAACTCTGAGAAGAGGTGACAGGATGAGGAGGAGCCATGGAAAAGAGTGGCTGACAGGAAAAGGCAAATGAGGAATGATTGTTCTCTCTGCCCCTGTAAGAGGAACTTGGGAGCAGCAAATGGAATCACAAGCTAGAGTCTCTGTAGCAGACAAGGACAGAGTAGATGCTCCTTCCTATCTCACACAAATTGCCAATATGCATGCACACACAAGCAGCACCATGACAGCATTTCCCAGTTTTCCTTAGATAAATGGAATCCATTGGAGAGGTGAGTGCTCTGTTTTGCAAGTGAAACTTCCTTGGATTAATACTAGTGTTTTCTTACACAACTAGGTAGTATTTTCTTCTTTTTTTTTTACAGGGGGGCTCTTCCATATCACTTGTATAGGTAAGCATTTGGGTTTAAATGGGATACATTCTTTTATACTCCCTCTATCCTTTATATTTGGAATATTGCCAGCAAACTCCCAGTGAATGGCTGCCAATCTGGTCTGTGACTTTGGTACAGTACCCATGAAATTAGTGGAACACAAATGTGTATTAGCAGGAGATCTGATCACCAGGAGATCAGTTGTCACTTTCAATGACGCTTACTGACACTCTGATTCTTTTAATTGTCCTACATGGAAAAGAAACACAAAGTCTGGTAAGGTTAGCCCAAAAGGAATACTAGTCTGGAATACTTAGTTTTGGAAATTAGGTTTTTTTCCCCATTGCCAGAAGTAGCTGATCCTTCTGATTACCTCAGGGATATCTTAAATCAGATTAAGACAACATTTACACTGATAGGATGTGGGGGCAGTGGGGATCAGAACATCTTGTGTGAGTCCCACTCTACAGGTGGAGAATTCCAAAGATTTGCTAGACATGCACTGCATCAAAAGGAATAAAGTGCCCAGATGTCCAGAGGCCTCTGGTCATGCCCACAGAGAAGCACAACAGGCACATTTCCCAGTTTGTCTGTCAAATGGAGAAATGTGTCTGTGCCCTGGACTCTCAGAGGAATCATAAATGGAAATATTGCCTAAATTCTGCTTTGTTTGAGCAGGGCCCAGAAAAACAAAAGCACTCATGGGTAATTCCCAACTCACTTGAAGCCACATATCCCCTTTTTCAGGGAAAAAGAGTTAAGAAAGTTTTACTAAAACTCCCACAGTTTGTTGGGAATTCTGGCATGGTAACTGTTTATCTTACTTAAAAGGTCAATGAGAATCTCATGAATAAAACCTAACTTCATAATGAAAGCACAGTATTTAAAATTTCCCTGGATCTCCTTGCTCAAGACTGATTAAGAGCAGACCTGCTGCTATCCTGTAAAATGCTTCTAAATGAGTCATCCGTTCATCAGCAAAGCCCCAAAAGTTCAGATGCAATTGCTTCAGAAAGAACATTTTCAAAACTATGGCATATCAGTTGGAAGATGCTGATAACTCCCAATCTGCAGGAGGGCCCTGCTAAAAAAAAAAAATCCTGAGATAACTTTGCCTTTAAGGTTTCCCCAGCTGACTGATTAAAAAACGTCACAACAGAAAATTCAAAGGTCACATTTTCTCAAGTGTCACTGAGAACCCACTGTCTGAGAAATTAGATAAGATTAAGATGCAAAACACTGAAAGTCTTTGAATCAAATTTAATCTTCCAAGGTTTTGCTAATTTATAAAAAAACACCCCAAAACTAAACAAGGTGGGAGGATTTGTATTTTAGGAAAACCCTACTGGATGTACAGCACTGCCAGTGGGGTTAATAGACTTTGACTAGATTTTGTTATTTTGCTTGAGGAATTGGTCTAATTCATATCAGTTGAAAGAACTTTTTAAGATTAATTCAAAGAAAAAGGATTTACCAGAGTTTATATTTTCATGAATCTCTTCTTGATATCTCTGAAGGACAAAATTGAAGGTCAGTTTTACTGTCTATAGAAGCTAATCAGAAAACTTGAAAATGACAATTTTTTTCCAGATGGTAACTAAGAAAAGATTGAGGATTTTCATCCACATTTAGCAAAATCTTTCTCTTACTAATACAAGGCAATTTGTTCAGCTGCTCCTGGGCATAGCAGCTGAGAATGGGACTGGTGGTTTTTTTACAACAAATAGTTGATTTGAGGGACTGGGTGGAACTCCTGTGGGGAAAACCTTTTGAAACAACACGTGTGAGAAGCTGTGCATGGTTTCTCTTCTTATTCTGCCTGCTCGTGCCATTCTTGGGTACAATCAGAGGAGTTTGGGTTTCCTTTCTCAGATGCTGGCTGCGGGCTGTGCAGGCAGCACCAGGCACATTTGAAGAGAAGCAGAGAAAGGGACACAAGCAGGAGGGTGGAAGAATTCGAGGCAGTAAAGAGAAAAGCAATGCTTTACAAAGAAAAACCTTAGAAAACAGGTGAAGACATACAGGAAGGAATGCACAGAACTTCCCAGGGCTGAGACACTTCAGAGCAACATCCACAGTCTCACAACCAGCAGCAAACTTAGAGCAGTGGAAAGGTTTGGGGTTATCCCCACACCTGGATGAGGAAAATAATCTGCTGAGTCCAAAACCGTTGTCATAAGATGAGAAAGGCTTTTTTGGTATGCAAGAGGCTCCAGCAGATTGGAATAGGGGTAACATGACTTACGAAAATGAATGACTTGCAGAGGAATAAACAAATGCGCTTTTGCTCCATTTTTAAAAGTTTGATTTTTCATTGTCAAAATTAAAGCAAGGAAGTAAACAAACAAACAAACCCCCACCAAAATCCCATCTGGCTTCTCTGCCTTCCTTGAAGTTCTGAGATATGTATTTGCAGAATCACAATGTAGATATAGGGTCCTTTTTTAAATCAGCATCACAGTCACCTGCTGCTGTTTTAATACAGCAGGGGCTGGTTCCCCTTTTTTGAGAAGTGCTATCTCCAGCCTGCAGCTCACATTCCACAGCAGGAAAGCAGCTTGTGAAAAAGTTCACTCTGAAATACCTCAAGCTCTACTAGAACTGAGAGCAAACAGTTTCAAAGGCTGTTTGCTTCCATGGTTTTTGGGTTTATTTTTGGGTTTAGCCTGTTTTTATTCTCCCATTTAGAAAACCAGTTAAACCAGCTCAGGTTAAACCGTTTGGATGGAAGTGGACCATTTAAAAGCTGATGGCCATTTTTAAGAAGGTGTGAACATTTGTTTCTCTTTTTGTAGAGGTGACAGAAGAGTGGAAAATGGGGACCTTTACTCTCCTCTTAGTAGGAGAGAAAGGCAGAAAACATCAGAGCCTGGGAGCAGCTGAGGGCAGTGTGACTGCCCTCAGGGAGACAGGGCAGGGTAGGGACAAGGAAGCAACCTCACCAGGACCTTGCAGGGCAGGATCTGTGGTGACAACCACCTCCTCCTGGGCTGTTAGGACACCAAGGATGGCTGTGAACAGGACTGAGCCCCAGATCCCTGAATATTCCTGGATGGAGGTGTTGGAAACCCTTGCTGGCTGTCCCTGCAGCTCTGGGAGGCTCAGGACATGATCAGTACATGAATAACACAATTGCTGCCCCCAAGCATCCCACAGGTCTGTCCTGAGGGCAGTGATCCAAAGACAGTGGCTCTCTCAAGCCCTTTTAGATGGCAGCAGCCAAAGAGCAAGATTTGGAATTAGCCCCAGAGACAAACAAGGACTGAGCACCTTCCTGCTTAAACCTGAATTTAGGAGAAAGTCACAGCACCAGAGCATCCCATGGGAACCACAAATGTAAGGTGCAACACTGTCTGCTGAAGTGCTTTCAGATTCCCCACTAGCAAGAGATAAATCTGTAAAGCACTACTGAGCTTTTATTTGTTCATTTAATATTTTCAGATGTTAATAAATCCTGTAGATTTGATCCTCTTTGCAGTATGAGGTGATTAGGATCTTTTCTATCACAGAGTGCTCGGTTTTTCCTTCACTCACAGTCTTTATTCCCTATGTGATAATGTGGTAGCATGTTACAGTACCACTTGACTTGACAGGAATATGTTTTTTTATTTTTGCTTTCTGAACACATTCATGTCTTACAAACAGTTATTGTAATCCTTCTGGAACAATCTCTGTTTCAATTATTAAAGTAACCTTTAATGAAATTATTTAAAATTCCGATTGGTGTTTGGAGGAGACATCAGCCTTGCTGTGGTTTTTCATTCCTTGAGCAGTGACACTGAAATCAAGGCTTCAGCTGAGCCACCAACCTGTGTCTGTGAACCCCAGCAGAAATACCTCCCCATCCATCTCTCTACAAACTCACTTATGTATAAACTACTGCTGAAGTAAATTTCTTTGATCGTGATTTTCTTACAAATTCCACCAGTTTAATGGAATTCACCTTCCCTTTCTAGCGATACATTGACTTCTTGAGATGCCTAGATAAAGCAACTTGAACTTCTTCTTTGTTCTCATGAGAATCTCTACATTCTGAGGGCAAACACAGATAGCTGCTCAATTCATTAGATAATTAGACTATTAATAAATTGGACACACTTCTTCCTCATCCTATAATAATCATGACAACTTTCCAAGAACATTTATCTATTTTTTTTTTCATCTCTCTCCACTACATTCAAGCTCATTTGTGGCCTCTCTCCTTGTTTCACTTGGTTCCTTTCAAAACTGGGTGCCTTTCCTTAAAGAGCAGTCTGGTCCCTCCAAGAGCGACAGTGTGGGAAATGGAAACCTGGCTCATATTTCTCATCCCCAGACTGGAGGCAAAACCTCTCCCTTCCTGCACTGCTTGGCTGGGCAGTCTGGAGACAGGACCTTGATGCTCAGCAGGACTGAACACAGCTGAAGCTTTGAAGCTGAAGTTCCCAACAGATCTCACATTCTCTAAATCCATCTGGAGCCTTTGGACTGTCTTAGCAATGTTGGATCAAAATTTATAAAGAATCTCACTTGACAAACACAGAACACAAAGTGTTGAATTTTGCTCTTGTTCAATAAGAACACTCAGAAGTTTCATTTCCAAGCAGTACTTCAGACTGAAAAGCAATGTCATGACTCTGGACAAGAGCTATCAGTACCTGCAAATGACATGGTTTGTTTTGCATCAAAGCAAGGAAAACATCCCTATGACTTGACCTCAGTTTAATTATTTATCAAAATGGGCATAATCTAAAAAGAAAACAAAAGAAAAAATTGGTTCCATAATTATTTCTTTTGTTTTGAATTTTGACTTTTTCATCCAGCAAAGCACAAAAATTAAACATCTGACAGGCTCTTAAGGTGAATGTTCTCAAATTCAGCGCTGCCAGCCTTGGAGTTTTATGGTGATTCCTACCCAGTTCACTAAATACCATAAAACTTCTCTTTCTTGAAGCATGCAGTCAGTCAAGAATCTCATCTTGATCCTTCAGAGGTCTTTTTCAAGCTCTCCCAGTCTCACTGGAAAGACTGGAAGCACGGCCTAGGTACATGCCATTGGTTTAGTAACTGAAGGCAAACTAACGAATCCCAAATGGATTTTACTTCCAACAGCAGCTTTGAAAAGGGAGATTGGACCTGAGGGCCTAAAGTAATCTTTCCCAACTTAATATTTGCCTTGATTCTCCAAAATTCCCACTTCAGAGGATAGTCTGAGGGTATTTCAGAATCATTTCAGTGGATTTTAAGAGATTGTTGTTGACATTTCAGCTGCCACGGATTTCTTTCCTGGTGAACCCAGGAGTGGGAACAGTAATTAATCTCTTTTGTCTTCATCAAAGCTGAGCTTGGGTTGTGAGAAAACCACTGACAGCAGTAAAGCAAAGCTAAAAATAAGAAAAAAAATACACCTTTAAAAATTCCTGCAGCTTAGGTCGAGAGTTTAAGCCACTAAATGAATTCAAGCTAAAAAACAATCAAAGAGAAAATAGGTGAAGGTTAAAGAACAAGTTAAAATGGATTCCTCAGGCAAGAGGTTAAAACTAACTAAATAAAAATGTTTGCAAGTTCTCCAAAACCACAAATGTTTGCACGTATTCTTTCCGTGGCTGTCAACTGGGTGAAGCCCCTTGGCTCTGTAATTTTATACCTGGCTGCCTGAAAGAGGAGAGCTGTGAGACTGTCCCTGTTGTGGCTGTGTGAGTGATGCCACGTTCTTGGGTGGGCAGCTGGAGGTTCCTGAACCCTCTCTGCCATACCACAGGACTCCCTTGCTTTTTAATTTCTCTCCACTCCACTGGTCTGTGTGGTACCAAACTCAATTAGGGCAATAAATGGTTTTGATTTAGCAACAATCAAAGGAGGGAAAGCCTGGAAAAGAGCTGGAACAGCAGAAGAGGTCCATGACTCCTGAGAGCCCAGTTCCAGCCTCTCCCTCCTCCACGAGGACCTCAGGCAGCTCTCAGCCCCCCAGATGACCTCTAAGAGCCCACCTCCACAACAGGTGGGATAATAAAGAGAGGGCAAAAAAAAGAACAGAGCTCGCCACCACATGCTTAATCTGCAGGTTAATTGCTCCACTACTATTGTATTTAATTGTTCCCAGTGAAATCTTTCTAATTGCTTTTCTTTTTACCCAATTGAGTAATAATAAGAATATTAATAATAAATATGCCAAGAGTTTTAAGCGGAAAATGATAAAAGCCTTTTCCCCATGAAAGCAGGTGGAGGAAAGTCACTACGAGGATGAGAAATGCTTCTTTCCTGTGTGAAACAGAGGAGGAATAATAGCAGCTGGCACAGGTAGGCTGACACAGCCACTGCCTTGTGTAAGTCCCTGCTGGGAGGTGAACTAATGACCAGCTGCCTCATTTCCCCAGTACAAACTGGAATCAAGCACTTGCAAACTTGTGTGCTGATAGTATACACGTTTCAATATAGCCACATGAATATTCATGAGTGAAAACCGTTCTACTTCTTAATAGCAGCTTATAGCCAAATGCCAAGATCCTTATCCAGAAAAATCTCTCATTTAGCTGGGTGGGAGATCTGCCCAAACTCAGGCGTTCAGGAGCTCATTTTAAATGCATGCCACGCAAAACGGTTTCCTGTTCTCCTTCACCCCCAGCACTAGATTAGCACGTAGAAATACCAAAACTCAATAGTGGCAACTGTATTTTTAACACCTCGGGGAGGTGCAAACGCTCAGTTCCAGAACAGTAAAGGCTCTTCCTCTAGAAAAATCCTCTGCTGCACCAGGAGACTTCTCCAGCGCCTTGGTGTCTCATAGCCACACAACAGGCTGGGATGCCTCGAGGGGTTGGTGAATGGGAAAGTTGCAGGATAGTGGAGTTTGCCCATTCCCTGAGTCCCTCAGCTCGCCGGTTTGCAGAGCACTTTGTGACACTTGTGCATGGGAAATGCTGCTGGGGCTCTGCCCTGGTCCCGGAGCAGCGCTTCCCCAGCGAGCAGCCCCGCGCCGCTCAGCGCTGTCCTTTGTCAGGCAGCGAGAAAAGCCAGCCCTTCTTAATCACCCCCAAGTCAATGAGGGGCACTGCCACCCTGTCACTCGATGATTAATTACCGCATCTGCAGGCAGGGCTGCCAGCAGACTCGTGGGCATCATCCATGACGCATCAGCAGCCACGGATTTAAAGGGGAATGTGTATGGCACGGCAGAGCGGGGGCTCAGGGGGGCACGGGGGGGTCTTGCCCCACTAAATCAGCATCTGCCACCCAGCAGCTGCAAGGCCAACAAAGCTCCTTCAGAAGGAAACAAGAGAAAGCCCTCGAGCCACTGGAGGAAACTGTGTCATTATTCATCTTCTTCCCAGCGCGAGTATTCAATCTCTTCCCACCCAACATAATGATTTCCATGGGTACATCTGATGCCACTGGTGCTGGAAATTCATGAGAGAAACACACCGGGGATCTCAGCGTTTCACTGGGCTGTAAGAGATCAGGCTTTGGGAAGACATTTACCACAGCAGCTGGGAATTCTGATTTTATCCAGTATTGTTTTATTTACCCTGTCTGTGGGCATGGCAGAACTGGGGAGGAGAGGAGCAGGGGTGATTAGGTGTGAAGATAGGGCAAACAAATGCCCTTGCAAACACACACAGCCCTGTTGCAAAGGGGTGCCCAGGAGATTCACAGGAAGGGGCAGGTTAGGATTTCTGTCTTCTGAGTTACTGCAGAACTGCTGGTTCCTGGAAAAAAAAAAAACAAACCAAAAACCAAAAAACAGCCACAAAACAACAACAACAAAAAAATAACCTAAAAAGAAGAAGATGATGATTTGGAAAATAAAGGAGGTTTTAAAGTATCGCTTTTGTATGACTATATCCTCTCTTAGCCTGGCACACACCAGAGGGTGACACTTCTGTTCCATCCACTCCCCTGGGCCTGTCCCTTGGCTTAGAGCACACATGGCACAAGTGGGTGGCATTCCGTTTTCATTGCTCCTTTGTCCCAAAGCTGGAGGCATCTTTTTGTTTTAATGGCACATTGTGTGCCTTGACAAGACAGAGCTAATGACCTGAGTGGGATTCTATTCACACAGCAGCAGTGGATTAGAGATTTGATTTCCCTTTTTAACAAATCAGTCTAGCAGATGGCATTGGGAAAGGGAAGTGCACACACTACAGGGATGCAGCAGAGCTTCCCAGATCCTTGCTGCATGGGGAGCAGCACTAAAAGGCAGTTCTGTGCAGGCCAAGGAATTATGAATACTCCCTCATTTTTTATTTCCCCTCTCAGAGCAGAGACCCCCCTGTGCCCCCAGATGCCAGTGCTCTCCATAGCATCACAAAGAGTTCCGTGGCACTCCAGTTTTAAGGTCTCGTGGGTTCTTATTGCTGTTATTGCCTGCTACGTCCAAATAATGAAGCTGTCACATTGCAGGGGTGTAATGGCTGCATTTTTCCTGGCCCAGGGTTTTCTGACACGGCCAGGTTACAGTCACAACCTGCTCCTCTGCTTCAGCTCTTGGTACAACTGTGTGAACAAATGCTGCTCCTCCCTCTGTGGCTCACCAAGAGCTGCACACCAAAGGTGACCTCATCCCCAGCTGGGACTGCAGGGGGTAAAGCTGGCACTGTGACAGCAAGGACACCCTGCTGTGACACCCCAGGGGACCAGAGATGCCCAGAGGCAGGGGGGATGTGCACTGCTCATCTCCCTGAGAGGAGATCTCGTGGAATCAGAGAATACTTTGGGTTGGAAGGACCTTTTTAAAGGTCATCTGACACAATGCCCCTGCCATGTGCAGCACATCTCCAACCTGACCAGCTTGCTCAGTCCCACCTGACCTGGGATGTTTCCAGGGATGGGACATCCACCACCATTCTGGGCAACCTGTGCCAGTGTTTTACCACCCTCACAGCAAAACACAGCAATAATTGTCTTTTTTACATCCACTTGCAGTGAGCCTCCTTCACTTTGAAGCCATTCCCCCGTGTCCTATCACTACATGCCCATGTCAGAAGTTCCTCTCCAACTTTCCTGTAGCTCCTTATGGTACTGGAAGGCTGCTGTAAGTTCTCCCTGGAGCCTTCCCTTCTTCAGCTTGGACATTTAGTGGAGGAAATTTGGGATGCATTGTCACCAGCCAATCAGGGTAGTCAAAAGCAGTGTGAAAGAGAATGAGGGAAGCTCTCCATGTGTCCAGCACACAGCATGACAAGACACANACAAAAAACAAAAAACACTCCACCAAAATTAGAAGAATCTGCCAGCTGTTCCTGGGTAAAACAGCATAACATATCAACAGTATTTTCACTTCTTGGCTCTTGACATCCACTCACCATTATGGACTATTTAATAACTGAAGGGAAAAGGAGATGCTGCAATTTCCTCTACAACAGCTGCATCTTCTCTTTGTCTTGATCAGCCTTACACTGGCTTCTTACAGCTTAGTAGCATCAGGAGGGCATTATCAGCAGCAGTGCCCTTATCAGACAAAGCCACAAACCCACTCAAAAGTCGCTGCATAGATTGTTTCTTTTCACCAAGCAAAATACATCTCACTGTGGTTCTTTTTTATTAAAGCATTCTGAAGTGTTTCTGTGCAGCATGCTTGACACCTAGTCAAGTGCCCTTTGCACTGACTGCTGCTGTAAGTCACCTCTTTGGAACAAAATTTGTCTCTTTCCCAGAAATAATTGGAAGAAGGAGATGGAGGGAGCCCTTAGCACTGCAGATTCCCTTGAATTTTGTGTGACAGGATGGGGGATGCGACTCCAAAGTGTTGGACAGGGGGCAAGGTCCTCTCTTTCATTCATGGTAGTATCTAAGGGACAACACAGAGCTAAATTTTACCTGTGAAATTCTGTAAAGTGTAATAAAGAGGCCTGTTTTGCTCAGAACAGTGACCCCTGGGTGGAGCTGCTCCCTCTGGCCTGGACCACCAGGTGCTTCCCTCCAGCAAGAGCTGTGACATAACCAGGGCTCAGCTCCAGCTCCCTGCCTGCTGCCAGCCAGCAGCTGCCAGCCTGTTCGTGGGTGTGTGGGTGGGCACTCTGCTCCT
>VXBB01001712.1:632069-689392 GCA_013399915.1 Illadopsis cleaveri
TAATAACTGAAGGGAAAAGGAGATGCTGCAATTTCCTCTACAACAGCTGCATCTTCTCTTTGTCTTGATCAGCCTTACACTGGCTTCTTACAGCTTAGTAGCATCAGGAGGGCATTATCAGCAGCAGTGCCCTTATCAGACAAAGCCACAAACCCACTCAAAAGTCGCTGCATAGATTGTTTCTTTTCACCAAGCAAAATACATCTCACTGTGGTTCTTTTTTATTAAAGCATTCTGAAGTGTTTCTGTGCAGCATGCTTGACACCTAGTCAAGTGCCCTTTGCACTGACTGCTGCTGTAAGTCACCTCTTTGGAACAAAATTTGTCTCTTTCCCAGAAATAATTGGAAGAAGGAGATGGAGGGAGCCCTTAGCACTGCAGATTCCCTTGAATTTTGTGTGATAGGATGGGGGATGCGACTCCAAAGTGTTGGACAGGGGGCAAGGTCCTCTCTTTCATTCATGGTAGTATCTAAGGGACAACACAGAGCTAAATTTTACCTGTGAAATTCTGTAAAGTGTAATAAAGAGGCCTGTTTTGCTCAGAACAGTGACCCCTGGGTGGAGCTGCTCCCTCTGGCCTGGACCACCAGGTGCTTCCCTCCAGCAAGAGCTGTGACATAACCAGGGCTCAGCTCCAGCTCCCTGCCTGCTGCCAGCCAGCAGCTGCCAGCCTGTTCGTGGGTGTGTGGGTGGGCACTCTGCTCCTTACCCACCCCACAGAACCTCTCTGTCTCCTTGCACACCCAGCCTGCAGCCACAGGGAACAGCAGCTGTGCAGGCAAACATCCTTCCCTGTGAGCAAGTGAAACAACAAATCCCACAATTAACCCAGTGAAGGCAGAGGGATTTTTTCGGCTCCTGTATTCAATTGCCAGACCAGTCAGGAGGCTGCTACACCCTGAGTTTTTGTCCACATGAAAGGAGAAAATTCATGGCAGCATTTAGAGTCTGTCTCTCGCTCCTGGCTCTCCCTTTTTCCATTGCTGTTCTGCTGGAGTCGGAGTTTTGTTCCAGCCAAGTAACCTGTGACTCAGGCAAGAGGGCACTGACAATTAGAAAATTAGTGGAGGGAGACATGCAGAAAACCACAGCAACAAGGAAAAGAAACCTCCAGAAACACAATCTGAATATTTCAGCTCTGCTTCAGCAGCTGTCTCAGAAGACTGTGTTAAAGCAAGATTTTTTTTGTGCTCCTACTTGTTACCTGAAAAATAAATAGGGAACAAGAAGAGGAAGAGGAGTGCTGAGGCTGGTTTACCTGAATGAGATGCTGACATTTTATGGATACAGAATTTCAGATTAACAAGGAGATAGATGCTTCTGGCTTGTTTTAGGAGTGGCTCCAGGGACACACAGGTTTTCATCAGATTGGATGCAGTGAGATTCATTTACCATGAGCCAAAGGGGGAAGAAGTGAGAGGCCATTTCTGCATTTGCTTTCTGCATGGCTCTCTTTGCTGTTGTCTGTGGTTCCTGAGTTGGATTCAAAGTGCTTATTCAAACCAGTATAACCTCTGTGATGGATGGCCATTTCTAGGTTCATTAACTCATTATATCCAACAGGTAATACTGGAGGGAGTAACTACAACAGGTCTTAATGAAGCAGGCATTTAATTGTGTAAACATTTTGTAGATTTATGCTGAATTTTTGAGACTGTGTATTTACAAACAAAAATATGGGAATTCTTTGAGTTTTATCGTCTTTCTTTTTTTTTTTTTCTTTCTCTGTGTGTCTGTCTTCACATCCTATGAATTTTTACATGTCCAAAACTAAACCAGTGCACGGTCTCCTTAATTTCAAACTGGAAGAGACAAAGACTGTTGTGGCATCTTGTGACTAGAAATCTCAGGCTGTGTTTCCCAAGCAGTTCTTCTTCCCCTCCATTTCTGAGTATTAAAGAGAACACTGAGAATCGCTTTCAGTGGGGGGAAATGCATGTACTGGTTGCACTGCAACATAAAATACAGACTTGCATGCCAATTTTTCTCCTCTCAGATGTGTTCTGGTGAGAAGCAGTGGAGTAACACACCGGAGATGACAAAACTACTTCTCCTTCTCGTCCTCTTGCTGTAAATAGCCTCCAATTATTATTATCATCTCAGACATTCAGCTCAGCTCTCTAATGAAAAGATTTTTCTTTTAGCAAATTCAGAGTGGCCTCAGAAGAGTGTTTATCATGAAAACCTTCAGAAGCAAAGAAAAGATTTGGCAAAGGGCTTGGCTGGGTAAGAGCTGCTGTCTGCAATGCCCATGCCAGGGACTGTGGAACACACAGCAAACATCAGAGCTACAGGTGCTCTTGGTGCCTCCCCTCCAGGAGCTCTGGGATCACTGCTGGGGGGTAAAGCACCTGCAGCTCTTGGTCCTCCTGCCCCGGGGAGCTGCAGCATCTCCCGGGGGATGCAGCCAGAGGCTGGTGCTTCCCCACAGAAAGGAATCTGCTAAAGGGAGCAGAGAGGGAGCCTGGAGGACGTGCTAATCACAGCCCATCACTAATGCAGATAACAACCTTCCTCAGCCATCTCCCTGACAGTGGATCTTTTTCTGCCTCATTGGAGGCCGGTGGAGGATGGGGATTGTTATTCACATACCCAACCTGGGTTCTTTTTTTTTTCAAACGCGATGCCAGATGGCCAACAATTTTTGACTCAGGTGAACAGCTCATTTAGCAGGATCGAGCTGACAATTCAGCAATTTCAAGAGCAAACATCAACTCAGAGGCAAAAAAACATAGGGGCCAAGTCATAAAATATTGAAATAGGGATGGGGATGCACCTGAGTCTTGCCTCAGAAAAAGGCTCATGAATTTTAAGGATCTTCAGACCTACTTAGAGGAAACCTTTACTCACTATACAACATGTATATATGAATTAAAAAAGAACTGAAAGAGGCTTTCTAGAATACCTTAAGACAATGAAATGGGTTTTTTCATAGTACATCCATCAGGCGAAATGTCACATACAGTTTGCAGAGAAAGTCAAACAGAATTCAAAGAGGCAAAGAAGGTCTGAAGGTGAAGTAGCAAGCACCACTGAGAAGTGACAGAATGTCAGAGAGCAAGGCTCCTCATGGCCCTGGCTGTTTATTTATTTTTATAGCTGGTAACTGTACGTTCCTGCAGAGACTTATTTATGCATATTTTTTATTTTAAAGCCTAGCTTTACAGAGAAATAAATGACCCTTAAGTTGTTTGTTGGAAACTTCTCTCTGCCTCAAGTTGAATCTTTCACTTATAATCACTACTGAGTCCGTGGTGGAGCAGGGAGAGGTGTGTAAGGAGCTCTTGAGCTCAGAGAACTGTCTTTTGGTAGTTACTCCTCCTGCACAGAAATATGTTCAGATTCACGGTCTTCATTTTTTTCTTGGGGTTCAAGACACAAATCTCACTTGGTTTTGTTACTCAGCAAGCAATTTAGGCACTGGAAGTATCCAAGGTCAAGGTAGGACAGGGCTTGGAGCAACCTGTTCTAGTGGAAGGTGCCCCTGCCCCTGGCACGAGGGTTGGAATGAGATGAGATTTAAGATCCCTTCGTTCTGTGCTCCTTGGCAGTGGGAGCAGGATTTGCTGAGAGCTTTTCTCCAGGCACCTCCATCCCACCCCAGCAGGACTCCCTGGGCTGAAAGAAGCAGCCCAGTGCTGCAGAGCTGCAAAGACCTCTCGTGGTTTTCAGCACTGCATATTTTATCACTGAATAGCCCCACTGGGGGGCAGAATCTCTCCCCACTATAGATTTATATCACCAAATACAGATTTACATCAGCAAATACAGATTTATATCAGCAAATATGTAGAATTTTCCCTTTGATGTTGTTGCTCTCAATAAAAACCTCTACAGGAGCAGACTGTAACCCAGTATGCTCATTTCCAGGAAGGGCAAGTATTAGCTGAGCTCCTAACTCTTGGATGAACTCTCTCTTTTGCAGCATTGTGTTATGAATTGAGGTCTCTGAAAAAGTTTATTAGTCTAGATTTACACCCAGTTTATTTCCTGGTAGAGGGTCCCTCCTCACATCAGCTGCCTTCTCAGGGGGCAGAGGCAATAAGATAGCAGTGGAAAAGAAACACTACTGTATTTACATTTAATAGCTTTGGCTTGATGCCCTGAACTTCCCATAGAATGTGCTGGGAGGAGGGCTGTAAAAAACGGGAGTGACTGACAGAAGAACAGAGAGTCTCAGGGCTCTGGGATGGCTGTGAGCAGAGCTCATCACCTGGCTGGCCCGTTAAAGGAAATTTCCCCTGGGTCACCCTGTGAGACATCACTGGGTTGGTGTGAGGAAGCCTGAGCTGACTCAGGGCAGGAGCAGCAGAAAAATTGCACCAATCCCAGATTTACACCGGGAAATGGAGGAACTGTGAAATCCTCCCCTGACCCAAAAGTTAGTATTTTATGTACTGCAGGGCTGTCTGCTCACCAGCTGAAAAAAAAAAAAAAAAAAAAAAAAAAAAAAAAACCCAAAAAAGGTTTATCCCATCCTTTATTAGATGTCTTGTAATTAATNAAAAAAAAAAAAGGAAAGAAAATCCCAGATCAGTGCATGCTCATGAATTAGTTTAAGATCCTGAGTTTATGTTCTCCACTAGTCAGGTACAATCCTCGTTTGAATGCGGCTTTTCAAAAATTTCCAACAATTATTTCCAGCACCAATAATGCCCGTGGAGTGGGAGTAGCATTTATTTGGTGCAGAGGGAATCAGTTCAATCAGTCATTTCCATAACGTGAAGGTAGAACAGGTCTGAAAAGAAAAAAAAAAGATAACATTGTCACAATAAAGAATATTAATCCCATAATTAGACAGGACAAATTAATTTCTGGGACAAAGAAATATCAAAGGTCAATTTATTTTTATTTGTGCCCAGGAAATTTCCTTTCTTATTCTGATAAAAATAAAAAGACTGCACTTTGTAAATATCTGTTACTTTTTGGAGAAAAAAAAGAAAATCTGAGATTTTTTTCTCTTTATGTTCATCCATTGTTATTTTGATTCTGACATAAGCACAAAACATAATGCATCAAAAATTGCTACAAATGCAGGCAATCTAAAGGGATCAATAAACAGTTCAGTGGATAGGAGAAGAGAACAGTCTTGCAACCTTCCAAAACAGCATCCTAATGCTCCATTTTAATTAAATACAGATTTTCAAAAGACAATTAACAGAGCAAGTACAACCGAGCAGGTTGGGAATGTTGATTTCTTTTCCTTAATTGTGTTGTGAAGCCACGTCCACAGATAATAGAATAACAAATTAGCATGGAGGACAAAAGAACACAGTAATGACACAAATGGATAAGGAAAAATGAGATGGAGAATAAGGAAGTGATGGGGACCAAGCCAGGCTGATTTCTCCTCTCTCTCATCCACTCTCACATGCCTGGCCCAGACACCCCCAGTGTCACTCAGGAGCCCCTGGCCCTGTGTCACCCCCTTGCCCTTGAGCCCCTGGTGGCCGCTGATGTTCTCCCTCAGCTGGTGTTTATTACAAAGCAAAACATCCCCTCCTTGTCCATCCACCCTTTGCTGTTTCCTCCCAGCTAGGACATGGAACACACGTTCCCAGAGTTCCTGGGCTTAAATTGAATTTTGGAGGCAATCAACTTCAACAGAGCTGCTGATTGCAGCAGGACAGGGATTAGATCCTCTGTGAATAAAATAACTTTTCTCCACCTTCCCAGTTCAAGTCTGCTCATTCTGTGCTCACTGGGGCCATTGCTGGGGGGAAAAGAACCACAATAAAATAGGCAAAAAAAATACCCTTTAGGGAACTGTTGATTTCACAGGGAACATATAAATGAACAGGCTTTTCCAAGGGTTTTTCTCCACAAACTTTGAATTTTTTTCTTAAGGTTCTTACAGAAATCAACATTCAAAACCTGCCACACAGCTTTGATGCTTTTTTTAATCATCAATCAAACAGGAAGACAGCAACAGGATGCACTGTGTCATGTTTGTGTCATTGTAATGTGAGGCTCTGGGGATGTGCTAAAACCACATAAAAGTTCCAGATTCAATTTGGATAAGCACTTCAAAATAATCTCACTGATTAGCTGAAGTCTTCTTAGTTGGACACACTTCAGGCATAACCTTTGCCACTGGATTTCCCTTTCAGCCTTGCTGAAAGCACCTTGAGGAGTGAAAACTTCACAACTTTCCTTCTTGGGCCACTTGGAATGAGAAGAACATAAAAATGAAAAGTGGCGGGAAAGGAACCAAACTTTTCCAGCATTTATCACAGTTGATATAATTTCAAGGCACAGTAGAATGTTTTAGGAGATTTCTGATTTGACTGGAATGATTTTAACACTTTTTGATACTGAGAGTAGGCAGTGGCTGCATGGAGGTTTGTGAAACAACTAAAGAGACAGCACCCAGAGTTCTGCAAAAATCATATTTTGATTAGACCTGAAAATTGACAGCCCCTCATCACTTGCAGTGCTCTAGATTAATTCTGATGTAACACCAATTTTTCTCCAGGCTGTGGTGGAGAGCAAAGGTGAATGTCTATTCTGCTTCTGTGATGTCCAGGTTACATTTTAAAGACAGAGACGTGCAAAGGAAGGAAACACAGAGGGAACAAGACTTTGCTGCCTTGTCTTTAGCAGGGGAGGGCTAGAGAGGCCTGGCCAGTGTGAGAGCTCCTTTGTTCTGGCAGCCAGCATCCCCTGAGGTCCCATCAGAGGTTCTGCTGCCTGACCTAACCCGTGCACAGCTTTTTGCATGGCTTTCTCTTACATATCCTAAACCATATCATCCTGCCACAATATTAAAGTTAGGCCTGTAGGATCCTTCCTAATCTTATCCAGAGTTTGTTCTGGACACCCTGAGCCACCTGGGAGCTGGATATCCTCATCAACCTCTGTGCCAGATCCCAGGGCTCGGGGCTGAGGCTCAGTTCACACGATGTCAGCCTGGAGCACGGACACTGCAAACTGCAGAGGCTTTGCTGGGGACACTGGAGTGCCACAGCTCTCCCATCTGTTCCTTCCTCTCTCCCTGGCTGGTTTCTGAGCTCTTCACTGTGTGTTTTCTGCTGCTCTCCCCCCCACAGCACTGGCTAGTGCCTCCAACCTGGTGTGCAGGTGCTGGGGTCCCTCTGGGGCTGGCACAGCAGCTGGCACAGCCTCACAAACTGCTCAGATGGAAATTGCAAGTCCACCTGCCCTTCTGTCTTCTCCAGACACCTGGTCTTTGAGTTTTTTGTTGTTTGTGAGGATTTTTTTTTTTCTTTTCCTTTTTTTTTTTTTTTTAATTCATTGGCAGGAAACCTAACCCAGTGCTGTGCAAACCTGACCCTCCAAGGGCTGCCCAGCTGTGTGACAGGTCACAGAGAGAGGAACAAACCCATCATTGCTGGACAAGCAATTTCCGTGCCACTGGCAGAGATGAAGACTGACTCCTGGGCTGTGAAGGCAGGAGGCAGAGGGGACAGTAATTGCTGTTGGCCAGGCAGAACACCCATTTCATTACTGCATTGGCAGATCCCCCAAAGAAACACTGCACACAAGCCATCAACTCATATTTAAGCAGTGAATAATTTCAACAAACATCCAGAGGAAGGAATACATACAAACAGTTCTTACTCCTCCAGCAGTGTCCTATTGCTCTGCAGATTTATCAGGGACTGTTCTCTCTCCCTTGCTCACTTGTGTGCCATGTAAAAGAAAGACCTTTTTGAAAGGGTTTCTCAGGACTGCTGAGCATTTTGAAATGCTCTTAATTCCACAGATCAAGAATTTTGGTCTAGTGATCCTAGGTCAGCCACAAACTGTGATGCTGAGTTATGCTGTGCCAGAGGTCAGTGAGGACATGGTAGCTCCCAGGCAGTCAGGGCACCTTTCTTGAAAAACTACCATCTGGCAGTGCCTGATAAAACTTGGCCAGGGCACAGTGGAGTTTACCAGTGGGGAATCCAACGAGAACCCTTTGAAGACCAAAAAACTGCCAGTGGGGAGCAAACATTCAGTGCTGAGGGTCTGTGAGCTCTTCATGTGCATGCCCATGTGCTCCTGACACTTTGAGATTGTCAGCATCTCTCCCTTCCTGTGGCAAGGGGAATGTTCTTATGTGCAGGACACAGCACTGCTGTGTTATTCTGAGTTCAGCACAGCAAATACTCTGGAGGATTCAGACACATCTTGCCAGACACCTCTCTGACACTTCTGTATTGATCACCAAGCAGCAGTGAGAATTATGAATGCCTTTTTTTTTTTTTTTAATTCCATGGCTGTGGAGAAAAAGAAATGAACAAATATAAAGTCCAAAAAAAAGATTAATTTCACTGAGTCTGGCCAGATCTTGGAGGCAAAGCCATCAGTTGATGATTAAAGTGCCAAGTAATGAAATAGTTCATTCAGGCTTGGAATCTCCTCCTAGCCTGAGACATGAGGAGTGAATTTGTTTTCCTGATAATCCTCCACCAGCCCATCCTGAGGAGCTGCTTGTTGAACTCCCCCCAACACACGAGAAACAAAAGGGGGCCCTGAGAGACCTTTTGTGCAAAGCTCACGTGGGCAGAGCAGTTTGAAAATTAAACTTCCTCCAAGCGAAACCATCCGTAATTTCCTCCCAAATGCCTCCTCCGGAGCCGAGGAATAAAAGTTGCAAAATCAACAGAGGCATCTATTTTCCCTAAGGCAATGCACAGGAGCTGACCTAGCAAAGGCTTGTCTTTGTTTTGCTGCTACAGATTTTTCCTTTTGCTTTGGTCTTGTTTTGTTTCTAGTGGTACCAGTCTAGCTGTCCAAACTGTCTCTGTTCCCACAGAATAATAATCAACTTCCTAGTTCAACAGCTTTATGTAATGAATAATAAAAAGAATATCTGAGTAACACAGCTCAGCAGCATTGTATCTTATCCATTCTTCCCTCATGAAGGAATTTAGAAAAGTTAAGACACCATCTAAATATTTTTAAAAGGAAGGAATGATGCCAGAATTCGATGACACATATGCATATTAGAAGTGGGAATAAAAGTTAACAGATATTAATATTCTTCTCTGGGAGGTGGACTTTTTGCTTAACTTTTCTTGGAACAAACACAGTCTATGCAACAAGCAGAGCCAACACTTATCTCTCTCCTCTATTATCTTATAACTGCCTTAGCATTAAACTTTTACCTTTTGCTACCGTACAATTTTAGTGAAAGTCTTCAATTAGCTTCTGTCTGCTTGTCAGAAAGCTATTTATCCCCCCTGTAGGTGTGATTTCTACATTTAGGACGAGTGGTGTGCTCATCTTCGTGCAGAACCCTTCACAAGCTGGGGACAACAAAAGGTGCATTCCTGGAAGGTGGAGCAGTGGTCGTGACTGGCAGTGGATCTCCTGTGCCCACACACAGCACAGGGGGCCCTTGGCTGCTTCTGTGGAGGGCTGCAGAAAACTCGTGTTGCACATGGCCTTGACAAGTCTTCTGAGGAACATTATTTGCAAATAAAAAATGTTTTTCCACCCTTCTCATGGGTAGGTTGTGCTGGGTCACACCACCAGTTTAACTGTCAGCTCCTGTGAGCCAGGGCTGCCTAACTGGTGTTTGGAGTGTGTCAAGAGAACAGCAACAAGGGTAACAGGGTTACTTCTGCAACACTTGGGTTGAGGGGATGATAAAATAAAAAAGAGAATACTATTTCTCAAAGCTGAAGCAAGCTGTATTCGCTGTGCTTGTGCTGGTTCACCAGTGCTGCTGGTGGTAAGCACAGAAAGTAGAGAAGGGCAAATGGAGAGGGAGAGCAGTGCCAGCCAAGGTGGGAAGTTGGGATAGGAACCTGGGAAAAGAAGGAATATAATGGGACTCTTAGACAAAGCTTTAGGGATTTTGGGGGGGAGCTGTTTAAACATTTCCTTAATTGTGAACACGTCAGAACTCTCATCAGGTTTTTAAAAGTAAAAGCCAGCATTTATGAGGCTGCACACTGGAGCAATCAACTTATGACATAAATGGGGTCAGTAACCCATGTTCCTCTCCCACCAAGCACCCACAGACCAGGCCAAGTCTCTCTGCTGGCTCTCAGTCCAACAACTCAGCCAGTTTCTTCTGGGTGCACTTATTTTGCTCTTTAGTCCTTTCTCAAGAAGCTGCCCCAGCCCTGCACGCTGTGTACCTTCCAAAGGGCACAAACACCTCCCTAAGCTGGCTGATGCCCTCTAGCCTGGGTGTTTCCCCCTAAACCTAGAGGAGAATAGACACAGTGGAGCTCTTAGGGTGGTTGTCTGTATCAAATGCACTCGGACAATAAATACACCCAAAGATTTGTTTCCTGTCATAGGTGAGATGATAAGAAGACAGAGAAGTATGGCAGCAGCAAAGGCACGTAAATTGAGAATTAGACCCTTTTCCCCAAATTTTTCCCTGCTAATTAGACTCAGCAAATCCCCCTACCTTTCTCTGAACTTTTCTGTTCTCCTTTCTCTGAGTCCTTGGGCTGTTATTTTTGCTGCTGCCGACACGGACCCACGACCCTGGACGTGGAGCTGCTGCTGTCCCCTGGCTGGAGTCAACATGCAGGGCAGGCTGCACACAGCAGAGCTGTCAAACCTTCATTTAACATGATGGAAAGCCTTGCCAAGGAGGCACACTCCCTTATCCATCACCAGGCTGCTGACACCCTGCACGGAGACCCAAAATGGCTGTTTGGCTAAAGATAAGGTCGTGCTGGTGTTTAACCTCCCCTCCCTCCTGGGCTGCAGAGGGGGAAACTGTGATTAACAGCCACCACCTTCCTGTGTGCTGGAGACTGAGCTCTGCCTTGGAAAGATGTCCATGGAGCTGAGATACCACAAGTTATCAAGGCTTTGGTGTCCTTTGTAGCTGCCTTGAAAAAAAAAAAAAAAGGTATTTTCTATTTTGTGCCTGCACTATGAGCCTGCCCAGCCTGCTGGACCTGAGATGAGTTTGCCCATTGGGTCACCATGAAGGTGATCATCATGGTCAAATTCAGGACTTTTCCTGTGAACTCTAAAAGACCCTTGTACAAGTGGTGCTTTTAATCTAACCAACTCTAAAGGATATTTTTCGGGTTCCTCCTGCATTCAGAGAGGAAAAAGCATCACTAGGCATTTAGGAGAAGACCAATCAGGACAATCCACCAGCGCCCAAGGGAGAGATGTTTTCTCCCTGACAGAACAATAATTCAAACCAACCTCTGCAGCAAAGCAACACTGTGGAACAGGGAGGGGGAATACAGTAGAAATTAAAATGTTTCTAATTGCTATATAGCATATTTTTAATTACTTCTTCTTGACCAAACATAGTGACACCTATGGGTTCAGCTGCATTATCTGGAAACAAGAATAACATAAATGTAATTGAGATCTGACTTGATCTGTACAACTCCTAGTACCATTATAATATTTGAATTATGACAGAGAAAGTCTAAGCTGAAATTATCAGGCAAAGTCATCTGTGCTTAAGAGCTCCACTGCTCAGTTGAGACTCCACATTTAAAAACCCAGTTCCAAAAAAGCTCAAGTTTTCTGCTTTTTATTCCCCGTAGGAATTAGCTGATGAAATTGCTCAGTGTTTTATTCTTCAGCTATTAGTCCCACTGAATGAGAAATAATTCCTTTTTGTTTCTTCCTCTTTTCATGATGTAAAGCTTGGCAGAGTCATAGGACCTTGAGCACAAAAAATGAACAAGACACTTTGATGTTCCAGAGGAGAGAAAGAGCAGCACAGAGACACAGACTCAAAGTTCTTCTAAATGTGGATTTTGCAATTTGCACTTCCCCAGTTGTACCCATGCAACTCTTGTTGCACTGTGATCACCTGTTAGCAGAGCAAATTTGGCCTATTAAGTAGCAAGAATTCACAGGCAACTTGTGATGGTTTTTTAGGAGGCTGAATTTGTATATTATTAAAAATTAAAACTTCAGACTATTGCAAACACTTATTTGACTCAGTCTTTCTTCCTTATTATCCACTGCTCACTCCTTACAATGCATTTCCAGCATGTCAACCCTCCCATTGTGCCAGTGTTGCTGAAGGAGTTCCACAGATTAGGAATTAATAGAAAATATAACACCAAATCCATGGCCCCAAGGCTGCCAGAGTTAAAGAAGCATTTGGGCAACACTCTCAAGCACGTGGGATTCTTGGGGTTCTGTACAGGGCCAGGAGCTGGATTTGAATGATCCCTTCCAGCTCAGGAAATTCTGTGATATTTTTTTTTCCCCTAAAGGAGTCAGATTCCTTTTTCTTTTCCCAGCACAAGGATTTGTCACACCTGGACTCCCAGAATGGATTCCCAGTTAAACACTGATGTGGCAAGAGAAAACCATGCAAGGGATAACACTTTGGATGTTTCATCTGAAAAGTCCATTCTTATCAGAGGACTTATATTCACATCTTTGATGCAAGATCTCTTCCAAGAACTCTGGAATTATTTGGAGTAAGTCACCTACTCAGTGTTAGACTGACAAACACCGTGTGTACCCAATTATACTCATTCACATCCAATTTTTACTAGAAATCTTTGACCTTAGAACACTATTTTTTCTCATTACTAGCTGCAGAATTTTCTTTTTATTCCCTTTTTTGAGACAGAAAACTCACATTGCAAAGTGTCACCACTCAGAAATGTACAGGTCGCAGAGAAATCAACTTAGACATCTATTTTGAAGCTATGAAAGATGATTGCTCTACCTCACAATAGCCTGGGCATAATACATGATCTACAACTAAAAATTTTTCTGAAGAAGGAAAAAAAGCCTAAAAATGAATCAGGGATTGCTTTGAGGCTACTGCATTAAGCTCATCTTCTTTTACATCCTAGCCGTCAATAGAATCTCCCATCAGTTTCAGTCCTATTAATGGATGCTATTAAAACATTTATAACAGGATGCATTCCACACAAGTAACTGCAAAAATAGTGGTCTGTGTTTAATAGTTTACACACTCTGTTGAGCAGACAAAATACTGAGTGGTGACTAACCTATATGCTTAATGACACATATCATCCAATCATCAAAATATTCATTTTCCTGGGCTCATCTGAATAAACCAAGGATATCTCTGTGCTGCCATCTGCTTCGATTCTTATTTTGTTGTTGCTGTTCAACCATTGCACACAAATAGAAACACTCTGTATGTGTAGAACAGAAGTCTTGATGCACTTTCAGAAATATTTTCACAATAAGGTACACAAGTAAAATATCCCATGCAGTGTCAGAGTATAAATTATGGCAACTGGTCAGCTCGAGCTCATTTTCTGTCACTAAGAGATTGGGAAACCCTCTGTTTGCTGGGACAGAGCTGCACAGCAAGGAAGAAGAAGTAGGAAAAACAAAAGAAATCTTCTTAGAGGCCAAAATTGCAAAGTCGTGGGAAACAGTTCTCATTTGAAAAGATTTTTGAGCACATTTCCTTTTATTTACTATCTGTCCTGCAGCACAAGTTTCCTTTGGGAAGCTCTAGGGCTTTTTTTTCACCTACCTACCCCCACAGCCCACATGAAACCTGGCAGAGATCATTCTCCAACCTCCACAGAATGGCATGCAAAACCACTTCTCCTAAATAACACTGAGAGGTGGAAAAAATGCTTCCAGCAGTTCCGAGAAAGCATTTATGCAGAGCAGGAACTGAGAAACCCTGTGTCTGCTAATGCTCCAGTGACAAGGAGCAGATCAGAGCTGTAGATAAAACCCTCTTGCCAGTGCTGGTGACAGCAGCCAGGGCCAAGTTCAAATAGCCAGAGGGGCTCTTCAAATGAACGATGTCATTAAGCTGAACCCGGGGAGGATTCTAGAGAATGCTGGATTATTTTCCAAGTACCCTGCATGAGGTGAAAAGCCCCATCTTTCAAAGCAGGGAATCAAGGTTCAAAACATGCAAAGGTCAAGAAAATAGTTAATAGAGCATAAACTCGAGACAGGATATTTGTCATATTTGCACCTCCCAGCTCCAGCAATAATTCTGACTTTTCATTTCCCGGGTTAAGCACATCAGTCCCTCCAGAGTCACTGACTAAACCCCCACAGCTCAAGCACAGGGGTAGCCCAGAACAGTCCTCAGGCAGTTCATCTGCACAAACTCGAAGTAACAAATTTGCCTGGAGAATCCACTGCCTACATCAGTTACCCCAATTCCACCTCTGTTAGTCAGAAGGCATTGAAGAAAAAAGTGACATGTAGAGAAGAGCCCTTTCAAGCTGTCGATTCGTTGCCATCCATCAAGAATTCCACTCCGTGGCATCACCTGAGAAAACAACCCAGAATCACAGAAACCTCAGTGAAAAGATCCCAGCCAGAGCTCTGGGAAGTGAGAACTGTTCAAGGTTGGCTGCTCTTCTCCAGCTTCTCATTTCTGAGCTTGACTCCACTAATGAAATAACTTTTCAGCTGGGTCTGACTTGTGCCAGCTTGAAGAGTTACATGGAGGAGAGTACTTGTATCAAATAGAGCCATAACAGGCTTGTCAAAGTTTTTGTGGCAGAAGGGCACATTTCTGATGTGATTTCTCATTTTAGTAAACTGCAATAAAGAGTAGTGAGTCTCCTAAATTGCATCCACGTGACACAGAGAGATTACAGCAGGCTGGAATCTCTACCAGCTCAGGACATCCCTGGAGGAACTGTGCTCTCCTCAACCACTCTCCTCTGATCAGCAGAAGAGAACAATAGATTTATTGTCCAATGATGCAACTTAAAATGAAAATGTGCTTTTTCAATATTCACAAACTGCCTTAAAAACGTCATTTCAGTTTTGAAAATTTTTCCCCAGAATGACAAAACCCAGGCGTTGAGCCAAAGAGCAAAGCTCTTAACATAAAACTTCAATAAAACAACAAAGACTATCTATTTCACCTCTCCAAGGTATTTCCAGCATTCCTCAGAAAGAGCTTGCTGTGGCTATTAGTTGACTAGTTACGCTGTGCTTTTAGAGACTCATTACAGTGCTCTGCAATTATTGCCAACTCATCCTAAATTACCGGCTTCTCTAAGCCCGGGTGATGGAAACAGCACTTAAGGGACAAAGACGTGACAGTGTCAAGCTAATGGAAGACCAGTAACTCCTCAGCCTGTGAAACAGCAGAGCTAAATAAATGTGTGATCACTCCCCAGCACCAGCCCCTCCGGGTCACTCCATTCATTCAGCACCAGGATGAATCACAGGTCTTCAGTGGGTGTGGTTGAAGGCTCTGAGCTGACACTAAACCTTTCAAAGCAGCAATATTCGTGTAAAAATATCCCTCAGTCCTCCCGTCAGTGCTTGCTCACATCCCAAGCCCTCCCCTCAAAACAAGTCACCTGCAGCTTTCCTGGCAGCTGACAAGGGAGCTGCAGGTGACATTTTGAGCAAGGGGGATTCAAAGGTGGTTTAATACAAGATAAAAATTAAGTGTTCTTTTTTTCAGTGGTGCTGGAAAAAAAACTAAGATGGCTCATGCCGTGCTACTGTTGGAGCTCAAGTGATATGGAATAAAACAACCAGTGCAGACGACTGAAACAAAGCAGCAGAATTAAATCATAGAGAATAGCCTGAGACACCCCGGGGTAACCTGGTCCTTTGGGTTTATCAACATCAGCTACAGGGCTAAAACCATTCCTTCAAAACACCTCCAACCACCTCCTCTGCCACACAGCCACCCCATCCCCAGGATTAGGTACCTCTGAGCAGATAATTACTTGTGGAAAAAGGGAAGATAAGCTCCAGAGCAGGAGATCACTGCAAACCCAGCTGCCTCCAGCACTGCCAGGTGCCACCACCAGGTACAAACCCAGCCCCACTGCAGTCACACAGCAGCTCAGAAATGGCTTTCAACTTTCTCCAACTCCTCAGATAGCCTTTAATCTTCAAGCTTAAAGCTTTTTTAAAGCTCAAGAGCTTTAAGCTCTTGAGTAAGAGCTCTTTATTTTGTACTGAAATGTTAATTTGTTTTTCACACTGGGAAACTGGAAACGCTGGAAACCCAAGCTTACTTATGCCAATATTTGCAATAAAAATACTGAGAGTAGGGGGGATGGATCTGGTTAAAATATTTTTATAGTGAATCCATAGTTATGTTTGTTTGCTAAATAGTGATTGGACTTCTCTGGGTTTGAGGCAGTCTCATAATAGGAGGGCCCTAACCACATTTTCACCAGGGAAAAGGGGTAGCCTCTTCTCTCTGAGAAGTGGGGAGTGTCTCAGGGTGCCAATGAGATGAAGGGGCCAACAGCTTTGTGTCAGCTTTAACTCTCCTTTGCCCCTCATGCAAAAGTCCAGAAGTTAATTACCACTGTAATATAATTGAAGGAACTGGATGCCTCTAGATGTGGATCTTCAGGAGGTGTAAGCTGTCATGGCTGAATTTAAGATTCAGCATTGGTGTTTAAAGTTGGAACCAGCATTGAAGCTCCCAGTGAATTCATGGGTGCAGGTTTATATTTAAACTGCACTTGCAGAGGAGCCCTAAGGTTGCCCTCAATTCCAAACTGAATTCTCCACAATCAAAAAACCTGCAGGCTTGTCCCTTGGCATAGCTGGAGGCCTCTTCTCAAAGCAGCAGGACTCCAAGGACCCAAAACATTCAGTGCCTTTTTATCCTGCAAATTGTCTCCCTTCTGGATGCTGCAGCCTCAGAATAAACAGATGAGCTAATCTGGGAGTATCAGGCTCTTCAGGAGGAGCATTGTCATCCCTAAAGCACCATGTGTTTTCTTTGCTTTCACCTCAGGCTCTGTCCATGCTGAAATACATTGCCATGGTATTTCTGTCCCCTTCTGTCAGCAAGTGCTGCTCAAACAAGAAAAGAGTTTGCAGGGCAGGGACACTTTCTGTTTAATCAGAGCCTCTGGGGAGTGTTTACACACAAGGATCTGTCCAGCCACTGGCTGGGTGGTGATTTGGAAGGTGAACTGTGTTGGGTGATTTGGAAGGTGAGCTGAGCTTTGCTGTGTTGTGTGGATGTGCCACCAAGTGCTGCCAAGTCCCTGAGCCGTAAGCAGCCACGGGAGGACTTGGTTCTGCTGCCATCCAGTTCATCAGCTTGCAGTAGCTCTCCCGTGTTTATTTATGAGGGCTAAACCTACAAAAACAAGGCAGTATGTCAGAGTCAAATTACTTGATGTGGCACCCCTCCTTCAGCAGGAAAAGATGGCGCTACTGTACTCATTCATCTCCCTCTCGTTCAGTGTGAAGTAACACAATTAGCAGTGAGAAAAGGCTGCCAATCCAGTGAGCAATCCTGGAGATCTCGGAGCAGTTAAGCGTGTTAATTAAATTGGCATTGCAGCAGGAGTTTGAGTTAGCAGACTACCAGCAGTCTTTCAGAGCAATGTTCCCTTCCTCACACAGTGCTCAGACTTCCCAAGTCTGGATTGATTTGGCCAGATTCTTTGCTGCTTTTCAATGGCTTTTCATTCCAGCAGAGCTGTTCCTGATCTACATAACTCTCTAATCAGAAAAAAGATATGCATTAATTCAGTGTTTTATTCCTGTTTATAGGCATTTATGATATTTACTCTAGAATCTCCCACTTTTGCAATCTGTTCTTTCTAATGTATTTCCTCCTCTTTAGGTAACTGTGGGGCTCAGCAGGCACAACTCAAACCTGACAGACCTTTTGACACTGATCTTATATGACCCACCATCTAGATTTCTTATCTCTGCATTAATAACCACACAGATGGGGCCACACGATGCTGAAAAGTCTGTGCTGCCATCACAACAACTCTGCTGTTTACCTCCAGCTAAATAAAGATAGATACCTTTTGGAATCCTGCTTTAAAAATATTGGTACTTGTTCTGTGTCTGTAAGAACTTCCATCACTCACTTCTTGCCTCGTACAAGCCAGAACATTTCCTCTTGATGTGAAGCTGTGTTCTGGCTTACAGGTGATAAATGTTTGTAACCCGGCCTTGGCAGTATGAACCAGACACAGCTCAGTGGACATCAGAAGTTCTGTGCAATAACAAATTCCAGTGCAAGAGCAGTGGGAGGAAAGCCATGAACCTTAAAACTATTTTCTGTGGGCTTGACAGGATAATATCTTCTAGGAATGTTGATTCCAGTGAATACCAGTGTCAGTAATTAACTGGTATCCCTTGTGTGGCTGTTCACAGGAGGTCAGCAGTAAAGAAGTGTGACTGATTCAACAATTTCCTTGAAAAAATTCAGTCCTTGGGTTTCCCAGATCTTCAGCAGCCTGGCCCTCTCTCCACCTGAGTATTGCCACTTTTGGAAGGAGACTGGACATGCCTCCACTTCATTACTGAGCATCTGGAAATTGGGAGTGGAAAAGGGGAGGGAGAGCTAATCACTGCACCCAGCAGTGACATTATGGCAATGTCACCTGGGGGGAGATATAAAGGTACAACCTCTTCAGGTGCCACTAACACAGTACCTGCTCTGCAGATGTCTTGTCTGAGATGTCAGATGAATGCTCGGTATTAAACAGGGGCATGAAAATGGGCACACACTGCCTGCAGCTCCCATGTGAGGGTCTGTCCCACCCCTTCAGCACCTGAGGGCCCCCCTGCCCCTGTCCCATTTTGACTGCTTTGCTTTATAGGCTGCTGGAACTAGTTCATGGGGTGGAAATCATTGTGCCTCTTCCTCTAAAATGGATCTGTAGGAGGCTGGATGTGCTGAACTAGTACATTTCTAAGGACAAAAACTCCTAATGTTTTTGAAGATTTTTTTTCCCCCTGTTACCATGTTGCCAAGCAACATTTTTACAGTATCAGCAGCTGGGGAAACTGAATGTCTGAAAATGGATTAAAGGAGAAGAAAGAAGGCACCTGTGCTGTCTTTTGGCTGTACCCTTTCACTGCTGAGAAGGTGTACCCCTCGCTCCATCAGTAGACTCCCAAATTATTAAACTAGAACTTGGATTTATTCATCTTCATCTGTCTTTACATGTATTAGCACTTAAAAGAGCTCCTAGATGGAGATGAAAGCCTCAAGCTAATAGATTCTTAAATAATAGGGCTGGGACAGATCTGAGAGGTCCTCCAGTCATTTTTGCCATGGGAGCTCAGCTCCTGTTATCCCATCACTTGCAATGGGATGGTGGGATTACAGCAGAGTCAAAGCTTCTTCTTACAAATGTAGAGGTTGTTTCAGCCTGTACTCAAATCCCCCCTTTTAGACCCACAGCTGGTAACAACTGTCTGTTCCTTGGTGGAATTTGAGGAGGCTGAAAATGATGCAACACCTGACTGCCTCCCATTCTGCTGGCAGCAGAACCTGCTCTGACTTAATTGTGACAGCCTGAGGCATGAGGCAGAGTCCCAGTGCTGCTTTGGCATTTCTAGGGAAGCCTTTGTCTTGTATCATTTGTATGGATGGGACACTGGGGACCCCACTGTACTGAATGCTGTTCAAACATACAGCAGTAGAGACTCCTTGCTCTGCAGTGTTGAGTCAAACTTATTCCCAGACTTTTTAAAAAGTGCATATATTACCATAATTCAGAGCTTGACAAAGTTCAGTCCCATTGGGGTAGCAGTTCTGCCATTACAGAAAAAGATGGTTTCTTCTCCAAGGAATAGATGCTCAAAGGTGTTTTGCAATCACTTCTCTGACTCTTTTCAGCTTCTGCTTAACTTTAACACTAAAATATTTTCCAATCAAGGTCTAAAATCACACTGAGACTCAATCTCAGGTGACCTTCTAACCACTCAAAAATTAATGAGCATTGAAGAAAAGCTGAGCTTTGGATCTTCGTATTTTGCTTTATAGTCTGGGTGATCTATGTTTGCTCTGTGCAGGGCAAAGGGAATTCTCTCCCTCCTTGAGCAGACAAATTGAAAGCAATAAACTTTGAGAAGACACTTGGATCACCATAGACGTTGAGTCTCTTTAGCTTTCTGATTAATAGGATGGACAAATAACCTTTAACAGAAAGCAAGAAGAAAAACCTTCTCAAAGAAACTTCTTTAAGGGTAGAAAAACCTGCTTTTAAAAGTCATTTCTGTAAAGAGTTTTGTGTTATAGCTGAAGGTGTCTAAATGCCAGAGCCATGGAAAGAATCCACCTAAGGTACTGCACTGGGTGTCTGGTGAAATATAGTGGAACAGTATTTTAGATGTATTAAATATTTCCAGGACTTAGTCACTAAAACACAGGTAACTTTAGCTGATAATAAAATAAATAATGCTGCTGCTACAGATAATAGCTACTATGCACCATAAAGAGTAGGTACAACTACTTTCTAGTAGAGTTCCTTGAAGATATTTCAAAAATGCAGAAAACATTTCTTTCTAGCTCTCTAATGTCAGAAGCTGAGGCTGCTGTAGATGCAGCTGGTGGAGTCCATTGCTGTTTGACTAGACAGAAATGTTAAGCTTTTTGTAAAGCACTGAACTGTTTGTATCAGCAAGTGGTATTAGATGGGTACAACCAAGATCTGGAATAGATTTTTCTTTTGGTAACTTCTGGCAGACTCTCAAGGAGAGCCTGTTTCCCTTCTGAGCTATTACTTTCTCCTCTGGCAATGTTGCCTCTTCCAGCTCCATATTTCTTCCACTCTTTCTTTAAGTTTCAACTACGTCAGAAAATGAAAAAAATTCATCACAATGGGTAAGGATAACCTAACAGAGCACTCAGCTCCTTGGGGAAGGAGAAAGGAGAGAAACTATTTGTTTCCCATTTTGTTTTTGCAAGGACTTTAGAACCACAAGTCTGACCTTCTCCACAACGCTGAACAGATCCTTTGTTCCTTTCTTCTCATCTTTCTTTGAACTGTTAAAATATCCCTATTGCTGTGTTTAAAAAGGACTGGGGAGTGTGGGGGTAGGGAGGCAACACCTTCTACAGAGCTGATTCCGTCCTTTTTTGGCTGCAAAACCTTCCCTGATGAGTTGCCAGTGAGAGTTGCTAGAACAGCTTGAGCCTTTGCCTTACAGATGTTCGAGCCCCTCAGTTTGTCTGAGCATAACTTGGGGAAAAGCTCATGGAACTCTGGTAACAGTGTGGGATCATGACAGGAATGAGTGATAACCTCCTGTTTCTGGAGATTGCACGTGCTGGTGACACATTCCTCCACGGAGAATGGAGGAATTTCCTCATTCACCCACAAATTCTGCAACTCTCAAATGCTCTTTTCCTGTTTCTCACCTGGGTCAGTGCTGGTTGCCTTGGGAGCCTCTGTGCCAGCTGAGGAGGGGAGGAGGGTGTGGTTTCCCACGAAACAATAAATAGAGTTTGTGTCCAGTATCACAAGACTTGAATCCAGCCCTGGACAAAGTGTGGTGCAAAACCTGTTGTGTCCTTAGTTGCTGCAGAGCTGTAAAGGTGGCATTGCTGTTTCAGAGTCCAGCTGTGTGTCTGTTATTAACCATGAATAAAACATAGTCACACCTTGATACTTTCTGTGGGGGGAGCATTGCCATTTGCCTCTCACTACAAATAAATATAATCAATTAAATGTTTTTCTGAATTTTTCAAATTAATCTTCAGCAAATATATCCAATATGGTAACTGCAGACTTTCTTCAAAGCCCATTACCATCAGTGGAAAGATTGCTGCTGGTTTTGTCAGATCCTGAAAAATACTGCAAAAAAGAATTCATGAAAAAGATTTCCCTCTCAGAGACCTGGCCTTCTGCAGTAATTACTTCATGTAATAGAATTTGGTTTATGGTAAGTTTTTGTTAGACCAGCACTAAGAACTTCACTCATTACCCACTGAGTTTGCACTGTGTGATGCACAGTGACTACATATCTAAACTTGGAAAGCAAAAAAAATAGTCTGAAATATGGCTGTAGGCACTGCAGAAACAGCTTCAAAATATCTCATGAAATAACAGTGATGTTACATCTTTTGGACCCATGCAGCCTGGTGAAACTGGGCCAAGGTCTCGTGAATTCCTTGGTGAATCACCAGCTTTAGGATGTGATGCTTCCAATCTACATTTGACCTAGACTAGAGCAAGGAAAACACTTTCCACTTACCCAGCTGGGCTCAAGTTGGAAGTTAAAATGTCAGTGTGAGAACGTGGTGAACATGAATAAGGCATGAGTGCAAGGCAGACAGCAGTGTGAGGCCATGGCTGTGAGCACAGGAGAAGAACTCAGCCAGCAGGGTGGTTTCCCCAGCTTTTGGCTAAACTTCATGTAGAAGGCTTTTTTTTGTTTGTTTGTTTGTTTTTTTGGTATAGAAAGATCTAGGGCATTAAAGGGAAGTTTAGTACATTGACTGAGCAAAATCACCCCAAGAGCTCTTAGGGTGAAGGTTCAGTGTGTGCCAAACTATTTCTGCTTGGAGCTCTTTCCTGTTCAGTGTCACACCACATCAATAGGCACTTCTGGCAATTCTGCAGCTGCTCAGGAAAAAAAGCATGTGGTGAGAGGAAAAGTTATGCTGTGGATTAGAAACTGAGATCAATACCACGGTCAGTGGAGGATTTTAGTGGTGAGATTTTTAAACTATTTAGAAACAGTCTGGAAAAGGGCCAAGAGATGAAGTGACAACATCTGCAGAGTGTATAAAGAAAAACTGCAAACTAAATCAGCTTTCCATCAGCATAGCCAGAGCTGCCCTGAACCAGCTGAGCTAAATGAACCAGCCATCTCCAGGCTGGAATATGTTCAGAGCTGCCTTAGTGTGGGGATGCTGCAGGACCAGGCAGCAAACAGAAATAACTGAAATGGAATCAGGACTTTGTACGAGGGAAAAAGGGTGAGGAGGAAAGAGGAAGACAGAGAGAGGCAAGAGTTTGAAGGAAATTGTCCTGGCTTAAGCTAAAGTCACTTAAGGCTTTGTTTTGTTTCTCATAACATTGTGAAATACATCTTGGAGATCTCTGTGTGAGAAAACAATTTACTGCAAATCCACTTTCAAGCTCTTGTGGCTTTTTTTCTCCCTCTGTCCACTGTTCCATATGGTTGTGATTAATAATAATCACAAATTATTGTACTGATTATCACAGGAATGGAGTAAGGACCTTTAGTGAAATGATCAGCTTTTAATTGAGACTTGCTAAGGTGGGGCAATCCAGTTTATATAGATGTGATCTGTAGCAAATTATTCCACAGACGTTTGCTGAGAATTAATTTTGTAAACAGATGCAAAGGCCAAAACTGTGGATGTAAACTGGAGACAAGTTGGCTCAGAGCATCTGGCACAGTTTTGCTTCATGCTCTAGGCTGAATCTCACCTTTGCCTAGCCTGCTCCTGTCTCCCCACCAGCAGCTGTCCACAGGCATATTTGTACAAGTGGAGCCTCTTGCCAGTGCATGCTCTGGAGTTTTGACATCTGCCTGAAATCCTGGAGCTGGCTGCTCGGGGTGTTAGGATCTGAGTTAATTTCATGCTTGTGCTCAAGGATGAAATAACCAAATTTCTGCTAAAGCTTTAAAACCAGGCTGTGACAGGCCAGTCTCCTGCAGATCCTATTTTTGCCCCTGTGCCTATTTCTGGAACATGGTCAATGTGTTGTGGTGCCCTGTGTCTCAGTACAGGTGGCTGGTTGTGGTTGCTGCTGGGAGAAGCACCAGTGCTCCTGCTGGGACCAGCACAGGTGGGCACAGAGCCACTGGGGAGCCCCTGCCCACCTTGCCCCACTCCTGCCTGCTGCTGGAGCATCCTCAGCTCCCACCAGCTCAGCAAGCAGGACTCTGATGAATTCCAGAAATGGCAAGCATACTTAACACAGGCTCATTCCCACTCCCTTACCTGCAGTGGAATGCAGTCCATGTACTGTCAATAACAAAAACTGGCAAAGACTTGAGGTTTGTATAAATAGTGAAAACTTCCTTCACTGCCTGGTCAACTTGTGGGAAGTCTGACTCCTCTAGACAAGTATTTCATTTTGGAAGCAGTAATATAGTGAAATTTGTACTATTTTCCAGGCACATTAGGAAGCCCCTTGCAGGTCAGAGTTATCAGATTTCCACAGTATCTTTAATGTAATTTTCACAATGCCTCTTGGAAGTGTGTTGCTATTAACTTCTTTTCACAGATGAACTGAGGCAAATGGAGTGAAGCCTAGAAAACTCTTCCTGTCCAGAGGTTTAACATCCCTTTCTCCCATCCCCAAGGAGCTGTTCCAGTATGAAATTAGTCCTCTGTGTAGGAGTTACATTGAGGTGCAAGCATCAGAATATAAAGTATAGCCTTCTGTTTTGGAGTGAAAGGGAATAGATAATTTCACACCTAGAAAGATTTCTATTTGGGATTGAGTTTTGGTCCACATTTGGATTTGCCAGTGATTGGATAAGGAAACACCTTCTCCAGTATTAATATTTAGCAATACTCTTGGCTCCTTACTCCATCCCTTGAGATCCTGAGCATGTTTGGGTCCTCGTGCACAGCTGAGTGCAGAGACCCCCAACCAGATGGTGTTGCTTACAATGCTGAGTAGTTTTTGTAGATCCACTTTTGGTTCTTAAACTTGCTGCTAAGTCCAGCAGGACACCTCAAGAGGAACTGGATTTATGGGTTGCTGTTGAGGAGATCCAGGCCATGTGAAGTGGCTGAGGTTTTATCACAGTATCAGACAAGAATTCACCTGCTGCAGAACTGTTTCTGAATTCCAGATTTCCTTTAAGGAAAAGCAGCAACATTTTTCCTTGATTGTGAATATTAAAGGGCTGTTAAAGTAAACATGCTAAAGGGAACATGAAAATCTGAATAGAGTGCAGAGGTTAACGTAGCATCATTTATCTATGTCAGAAGAAATAGCACCAAGAGATAGGACCTTTTATTTAATACAAACAAGGTTGGTAGGTGCATCTAAACATTAAGTCTATTGCTTGATTGATGACAAATGTGCTGTTCACTGCACATCTTGCAGACTTGCTGCTGTGGGTATCAGGAGTTTTGTCCTTTCCTTCTACTGTCGAAATAGAACTTCCCCCAAACAACTGAGAATAAATGTGTACTATTGAATGGCTTTGTTCTTGCAGAGAATTGGCTAAGAATTTATCTTTAGACCAGTGAGTATAGCCCTATAAGATGTACAAGGTTTTGGCTCAACAAGCACTTCATCTGTTCCGGTGCAGATAAAAAGAAATTGAGTCGAGAAAAATGGTTGCAGGTATGACCCAATTATTTTAATCAATTAGAAATATGGAGTGGGAAGGGCAGGCAGTGCTTCTGGAGCATCGTGGACACAGGTCTGGTATGTTTGAAAGCCAGCCTATTTTTTCTACCATATCACCTGGTTTATTAAAAGGTGTCACTGCACCCTAGCAATTCTCCCTCCCTCATCCTTAGACTGTAATAACAGCATACACTTTCAACATTTATATTACTGAAGAGCATTCAGCATGCAGACAGCAGAAAATAAGACATCACTGAATAAATTGAATCAACTACCAGAAATAAGGCTGGGCTATTGATGGATTTTTAAGTATGTTCCATTTATTAAATGTCCCTATTTTTTAAATTTGTGTGAGAGACGACTACAGACATTCCCATCTGCTGTAACTGTCACAGAACACAGTGACAGGAACACAGGAAGCAGTTCAGTGAATTTTGATGTTTTGCTTCTAGTAATGGCATCTACCTGGCACACTTGCTCTTGGCCCATTTCTGTTTAGGGGAGTTTATTGCCATCAACTGTTTCAAATGCAAGACAAAATGGTATCTGCCTCGATGAATAAAAGAATTTTCTGCTCCACATTGCACAAGTGACACTTATATTAGCAGCATTTCATATATGTTGATGGGATTAAAACATGTCTTTATTCATGAAGTTTCCTGCTTAGGCAATGAAATTCTCTCTGTGTAAGTGACAACATCACTAAGTGCAGAAGGCAAGGGATTGGGTTTGCTTGGTATTTGGTTTAGCAGGAAGAATTCACTGATTTAAGCTCTTTTCATATGGCAGAAGATGCATTGTTTTAGTTTAGATATTCCAGTTGTAGTACCAATTTCTACAGCAGCACATATGTAAGGTGCATATACTGGGTGTATTATTTGGCTATCTAACAATATTTTCTGTTTATATAGGAAAAAAAAAAGCCTTCCTTCATACTCAAAGATTTTTTCCATACTCCTGAATTCATATTAAATAAAGCAATTTTCTGGCATATACTAAGTCATGGGGCTTACTATGTCAAAGTACAGGGTTTTTTTCCTTTTAGCAAATCAGCTAAGGAGAGTATTTAGATATCAAATGCAATGACAATTTATTATAATCAAGGCTGTCTGGGGCCTTAGTGCTGAGGTCTGAGTTATGCATAAATCAGAGGAGGAGCAAAGCTGTATGATTTTATTCTTTGTGATATTTCCCATATGTTGTAGGTAACATAATGCAAAAGGGAGGTCGTGCTGCCTGACTGGCTGTGATTTATGCAAAGAGATTAAACATGGTGATCATGTCAGGAGTGCAATGCCATCACAACAATGACTTTTGCCATCTGCTCTAATTTCCTACCCATTATTGCCCTTCTACACCTGCAGCAGTCAGTGCACCTGTGAACATTTATCTGCTGTACAACAGAACTGTGCAGACAGGCTTTACATTGAGATTTCACACTTCTGTTTTGACCACTGCAAGTATATTCAAACAAGCTTACCTGTTAAAACAAACAAACGAAAAACAAACCCTGAAGATTTTGAATAAGAGTTGAAAAAAATAAACCACCAAAGTCACGGGCATTATTTGGATCAGCTGGGATAAGGATTTCAATGGGAGCTAAGTGCTTATGGTGCTTTTCAAATGTGTAAAGGCTTAGTCAGCAACAAGGTAAAAAGTAAGTTCTGATTTTTTTTTCACCTGAAAAATACCTTTATTAAACAGCACAGGAAAGATTTTTTTGCAAACATAAGTGACTCCGTTTTGATTTTCTAAGTATTTTTCAATAATGCAGCTGTGCCAGGTGAGCTTGGATCTGCTGCTTTAGCACTTTTCCTTGAGTAATTTATTGCCCCTGTCCCCATCCAGGTTATGACAATCCAGACTCAGTTTGTCACTATTTCTTTCACATGAGTCAAATTGTTCCCCTGTGCCTGTCTCAGCTTAGTTAGACAAAGGACAAATCATCTAAGGTGTCTGCAGCTTGTGGGAGCAGATTAAAATTAGATATTTGAGATATCTGAGACTGTTACCACCCTGATCCATCTGCCCCGTTCCCCTCCAGATGCTGCTGCCCCAGTGATGTACGAGCTCCTCGTGAATCAGCTCCAGAGCTGCTGCACTCCTCAGGCTGGGGCACTAAAATAAAACAGAAGAGCCAGTTTTGACCTCACCCATCACAGTGTGACAATGCTCTGACCACAGGGTTGCAAGCTGCTATTTCACAAAACTCCCAAATTCAATCACAAACCAAAATCTCCAGGATTATTTTGAAAACCCCAAATAAACCACAAAATTTTTTTATTCAGCCTCATGAGACATCACTCTCTGCTCTCTTTTTAAAAGCAGTGCATAAATATCTGTTATTCTGTGAGTTCCCTTTCCCTGCTGTTCCAGACAGACTCTGAGTACTGCTGCTGTGTTTATTCAGGACAACAAAATATGTTCTCTGGTGAATAACAAATTGACTTCTTTCCTTGTTCTTTTAGAGCACTATGAATTTTTTTTGAAAGGGGAACAGTTTTCTCTTCAGTGTTCCTGCTGCAGCAATTTGCTGTCACTTCGTGGGACTGAAAAGTAGTGAAAATGTCTTTTTAACAGACAGTACAATAATTAACACCACCAAAAGAAAATTAACTAGCACAGCAAGGCAGCACAAAGTGAGCTGACGGGGGGAATTTTTTGAAGTTACCTAAAGAGCTGTAGTGCATCCATCCTCCTGTCAGAAGTGACACAAGAGCAGCCTTTAACAAATGTTATCAGTCAGCTCTTACCCTTCAAAAAAAGCCTCAACTAAGTGCTTATCAAAGCAGTTAAATTTTATGCAGTTCCCCAGATGCTTTCTTTGCAGGATCTGTGGTAGAATGAGCTGTGAATAGGGATGTCTGTAGTGTCCACCTCTCCTAACTGGAGAACTACCTCCTGATATTCTGTCCTGAAAAGCAAAAATTCCCCAAACCCAGTCAGATTTTGAGACCCCAGCCTCTGTGTAATCCTCCTCTGGTGTGGTCAGTCTGCTGCCAGCAGAGCAGGGACTGCCAGCCAGGTCTGTCACCTCTTGTGGCTATTAACATGCCTCCACAGCCTGGGCCAGCTGCTTCCAGGCAGTGACAAGAAACTTGCTTTTGAATTAATATCTTTGGTTACTAAACCTTCTCAAACTTCCTACAGATGGATCAGTCAGGGGCAGCTTAAGTGTTCTTTAAAGCTCCTATTTTTGTTTAATACCTGGAATTCCCTGGAATGAAGGGAATACTACAGGATTGCTTTTATTGGTTAATAAGGCTTCTCCTTTCAGCTCCAAACTCTCCCAAATTTGCCCCAGAGATGCACTAACCTGCCTGCCAACTTGCTTTGTAGCAAAAGTGCTGCCTGTGCCAGGTGTTCAGAGCTCCTGAATCAGAATTCCAAAGACTGTGAGATTGCTTTAAACACACATTAATAATGCCTAATCTTTGGACTTCTGAGCTGTAAAGTTCAATAGAGCCATGCCTTTTTGACATCCCTCCCCAGTTTTAGGACTTAAAAATGCAGTTTTGCTTTTATGAGCAGATGCTGAGACTGCATTTGAGGTTCTGCATAGATTTTAAGATGGGGCATTGCAGGAAAAGCTCAGCCATCATGAAGATGATGATGGGATTTGAATTTGGCATGCACAGGCAGCCAAATTGTACCCGGGCAAGAGAGATCAGTGTCCAGGGTTTGGTCAATGTAAAGCCTGTAATAAGCACAATGCTGGGAAATGGGCTTAAGAGTCAGACATTTGCAACACTTGTGCCTGACATTAAGGATTACACAGACAGAAATAGGACAAGTAGCAGCTCTCCAACTCTCAGCCTAGTCCAACTGAATATCTGAGTCTTCAGGCTTCTCTTTGCTCAGATAGGAAAGCTGGACAGTTGCTGAAATGATCCCACTAATCCTGCCAAGATGCTTTCTGATCTATAGATGAACATTTCATTTGTTTAAAACAACAACAACAATGACAACAAAAAAACCCCAAAGAAACCCAAAAACTAAATTAGTGATTGCAGTCCTGCTTCTCCCCAGGGAATTGCAAGCTAAATAGAAACTATTATGAAAAGATGCAAAGATGTATGTGAGGAAAGCATCACCTGTAAGATGGAGCAGCACAGCCTCTCCTGCTCCCCATAACATTCTGCCACCAAAGGGTGGCTTCACAAACACACCCTATAATCTCTGGAAAAGTCTCTCTACTTCCCAATCAAGCTGCTCTGTTGGAGGTTGCCAATGTTCCCTCAAGGAGGATGGTGTTGGCCTTCAGGGAGCCTTGCATCCTTTGGAACAGGTCCTGGAAAGTGCTACAGTGAAGGATGGCTTCTGCTCGTATTCCCCAGCATCATATTTTTCCCAGCAGGAGGAATGTGCAGTCATTTATAGAAAGCCACGCTTCTCTCTTTGCTGCTGCCTTTCAAAGGGCTGAGTGAGAGTATCCAAAAAGAGGGGAAAGATATTCTGAGCAGGCTCCCTCCACGTCACAGCTGCCTGAACGCTGCTTGTGCTGCTGTTACCACAAATGTGGATTGTTTTCAGCATGTGGTCTCCTCTGTTCTCAGCACCTCAGTGATGCATATAAATTTAGCTCCTGTGTCATGTCTGAAGTCACAAGAATAAAACCTCACCATCGTTCATGGTTTAATTCTGGGGAGGTTTTAGCATTTTTGCCTTTAGCTGTGTTAGCACCAATTTCCCCAGGCTGGAAGCAGTGATGCACCAGAGTATGATGGATGGAGAACTTATTCCAGGTTAGCAAAAAAGGAGAGAGTCACATAGGTGAGTTATTTTGACATCTCTTGTTTGTACTGATTTGGATAGGCACAGAGGGAAAAGGCTCTGGCTGGGCCTGCCAGGTCCATTCCAGTCCAAAGGAGGAGGAAGAGAGGAGCTGGGTCATTCCTGTTAGGAGAAGGTCTTGGGGGCTGTGGAGACACAGTTTGCTTGTCCAAGCAGGGCATTAGAAGAAGGGAAGGGACCAAGGTGTGCTGGGTGTGATTTCAGCCAGCAGAGGATATGGGGACAACTTGCTCACCATTCCCCATGTGAGTGTGGGAGATCAGAGTAGAGATTTCACTCCCCACTTCCAGCCCTCACTGCAGAATAAGCTGCCCCAGAAAAATGGAGAGAACACCTTCCCCATGGCAAGGGAGCAATGGGGACAGAGCAGCAGTGGCTCAGGCATTGCCTTGCTCTGAAGCCAGGCTCAAACCTGCAGTGGGTTTCCTGCTCCTGGCAAAAAGCACATTTTCTCAACAGTTCATTTACATTTTTAGCCTCTCCTTTTTTATCTGCACAGGCCAATATTTAATAGCATGATCCCCCACTGCCTCTGTTTAGACAAAGGTTTTGCTTCCACAGGCAAGGACTGGAGAGGATACCCTGCACTGAAAGAAATAAATCTGTAGATTTTTGGATGTGGCACATGAAGAAGAAATTTTCAAAATTAAGTGTTTCTGCAGTCATGCTGGGAGAACAAGGCAAGATGCTTAGACCATAAGGGGTACACAGATTAATTTACTGGTTTGTAAATCACTCTCACACTGCAGAGAAGCAGCAGTGAAATTAGTTTTTTATATGAACAACTTTCTTTTGTGTAATGAAAAGATCCCCAAAGGACCAGGACAAGAGATGGAGAGTAACAGGGCCAGAATCATGTCCTGTTTAGACCCACATGGGGGAGTAGGGAAGGTGCAAAGAGACTCCTGGTCCCTGGAACAGGCAGCAGCTCAGGCACAGTGGTGTCTATGGGGCAGGGGCTCTGCCTGGCTGTGCAGGTTGGCTGTGCCATACCAAACCACTCCCCTCTCGTGTATCTCACCTCAATGAAGTGGTTCTCAAAGACAGTGATGTGGGCTGGGAAGGGAGTGCACGAGCAAAGGTGGAGTTGGGCAGCTGAGTGTCACTCTAAGTGAATCCCATGCTGTTTCCCAGCCTCCTCAAGTGCTTCCCCTGTGCCCCCTGGTCTGAGCACCTCGTCTTGCACTGCCTCTAATATTGTGCTTCCTCTGTGTGTATCAAGAGACAAGTTCTCTGCAGCTCCCTTTTCTGTCTTTGAAGACTCTTTCCCATTAATCCTAACTGTTGATTAAGCAGCCTCAGATCCTTGAGGTTTCCTGCTCAGCTGTGTTTGCCAGGCTGTGTGATAGGCAGCCAGCTGTCAGATGAGCCCTGTGTGTGTGTAAGAGCTCAGCTGTGGGAGCTGCTGTGTAAGCACCACACCCCTGTGCCACCAAAGCAGTTTGGGGACACGAGTGGAGCTAATGCAGAGCAGAGATATTTGGGCAGGTACTGAGGTGATTCTGCACTGTCACTTCTGTGAGTTCTGTGCTTGGCACTGGTGACAGAGCTGGAGTTGTAACAGTCACGGCTAAAAAATGCAAGGTAGGAAGGGGATATGAGTGTTTCACTCAATGATGTGAATTGCCCAGGAGAGCTAATTTGGTAACAAAATACTTGAAATGGAGAAGGAAACAGAGCTGACCAAGAGAGTCTGGCAAAAGTTGTGTATAACGGTGCCCTCCATTTGTGCCTGGAGGTGTCTCTTGCTTGAGAATAATCTCAGATTCCTAATTGGAGATCACAGTGAAGGACAACATGGTAATATCCAAGTGGAAGTATCAGAATGGGAATAAATCACCCAGAACAGACGACTGAGCTCTTAATGTCCTTCCCTGATTTAGATTGATTCTAACTGCAAACATAAGTCGGTTGATGGTGTTCAGTCTTATTTATGATCAATTCTGATTACCAAATTATGACAAATATGAATGAGGTTGTAACTAGCCCAGCAATAAGCTCCATGTTGCTAGGTAACAGGACAACATTATTTCAAACAACCCCATCCAGGCAAAGCAACTGAGCTATTGTTGCTTTCTGTTCTTGCTCCTTGTTCTTTAGATTTTCTGTTAAGAGCCTTTTAAATGTCTTCTCCTTAGAATTTGTTTTCTGGGAGGAAGAGTAAAGGTTTTGTTGAATTTCAAACAGGCACCTTTTGCATTCTGTGCCACTTGACAAAGGTTTTTGTCTCAGTGTTGTGAAGTGATGCACTCCTGGATGCAGAAATCACTGCAGAGCAGCTCTGAACCAGAAAGCTCGGGTGCCTTCCAGTTCTCTGCTCACACCCTGCAGCTCTGCTCTGCCCGCACTGCTGCCCTGGTGGATCTTTGTCTAACCCAGTTTGGCTGGCTTCATGTGGATCCCAAGGGCTGCTGCTTATCCTGGACAGCACCATCCCAGCACTGGGGAAGCTGGCCAAGATCAGGTGCAGCTCAAAAACTGCTGCCAATTCTGTAAAGCTTTAGCAGAAACCAGCTTGGCATGAGGCTCCTGCTCGGTACTGAGCCACATCTCGTATGTGATGGGCAAAATAAAAGTGATAGTGGCCAGAGCAAGTAGATTGGCAGAGCAAATGGTAAAGGTGACTTTAGCCTACCTGACAGTGGGCAACCTAACCAAAAAAAGCTCCAGCCTTGCTTGAATTGGTGTCCTGGAGGTGACAAAGCCAGCAGGCAAACCCCACAGAGCTAGTTCCCTTCCGAGCTCTGGAGAAGGTAGACTTGAATCAACCTGAAAATAACCTGAACAGTGCACTGAAGCATCTTTACTTTGGAGATATGTCAGGAACACTTTCAATCTTTTATCTTCTCTGGAACAGCAGGAGAAATGCCACTGAAATAAGCCCTGTAATTTCTCCTCTGTAATTATACCTGTCACCACTTCCGACGGAGCCGATATAAATAGCCAGTTCTGCCTTCTGTTTGCATTGTTTTTTTTAATACAAAACAAAAAGGAGAGATGCAAAGTGTCTACCCCTATTCCTGATGGTAAGATTGGTCTAAGATGTATAAAACAAATGAAGCATTCAAACACTGCTAATTTGCTCTGTACTTCTAAGCCTGACACTCTATGCAACACATTACTTACTGCTATAAGAAATCTTGTTTGCTAAGAGTAGTTGTCTGTAGGATTTCTGTCACATGATAAGGTCAGATGATGAAACCATAAGGCAAGGCATGTATTTTAATGTATGGTTTTGCATGCCTTGTGTCTGCTGCTAAATGTACATTTGTCTGGAAAGAAAAGGCAGGCCTGTGCCAGTGTGAGATGCAAACCTCCATGCTTTAGTCAGCGTTCCTCTGAAATCCTCCTGCAAGCCAAGGGGAATTCACAGCCCTTCCCTAGAGTTGTAGGAGTTGATGCATTCTAGCAGAGAAAAGAAATTCAGTATATTTTAACTTGTTCCAGTTTAAATATGTTGGGCCAATTTGCCAGCAGTGTAAATTAACCCAGCTTAGTTGATGTCAGTGGAGCAGCACTGCCTGTGTCAGGGGAAAATCTTAAAAGTTGATCCACTGACCAACCACTTATGATTTAGCCTGGGATGGGAGAGCCCAGTAGCTTTTATGTGATCATTATTGACTCTTGCCAGCCACCAGCAGCTTTGCTAGGACCACAAACATGATGAAATTAAGAACCACTCCACAGTGGGATCCATAACCTAACTCCAGCCTTACCACTTTCAGTGACAAGCACAGCGTGTAGTTCTCTGACTTTGCCTTTAATAAGCAGTCATAAACTAGACAAATAAAGACTTTAAAATACCTCATGTAATTTCAATATTCTCTCTCTTCCCAAGAGAGAACAAACATGGTGAAAAAATTAATTATGGAGGGTGTTCATGTACTGCAATATTAAGTTATCACAACCAGAAATTTCTAGGAAGAAGAAACAAAGGAGAAGGGGGGGAAAGCTTGTTTATTCTAATGACAGAAGTTTAATAGTTCCCAGAATCAAGGTTTTTTAAAAATTTCCCAGTTGAAAGCTTTATTTACCACAGATTCCTACCTAAGGAGGGGACAAAATCAGCACCACAATCAAATCTGTGCAGAATGTGGCCTATTATCTAGACCACAGGTTTTACTGGGGTTCAATTTGTATCAATAAATACAGGCCTTTTTTTTTCTCTTCAGAGCTCCCCAAATTAACTTTAAAACCTGTGATAATCATTAAACAGTCAAACAGCAGAGACGTTACACAATGCAACTCGAGGAAGTTCAAAATCCCCCATCCCTTCACAACACCCACTTCTATTCTTGGCTGAGTGGTGCTGTCTCACCCAGATGTTTTCTGCTTTTAGGAGCAAAGATGTCATTCTTCCATTTGTGACTGAGCTGAAGATTGCCAGGATTCAGCTAAGAGCTGTAGTTAAGTAAATGTTCTTTGATGTGTACTGGAGTATTCAGAGCCCCATCATCAGTGACTCCAGGGGGTGCCCACAAATAGGAACATCTCTGGATAAGTTCCTTCTGCACTCAGGTCCCAGGTCTCATGCAATGGGCATCACAAACCTCTCAGCACTGTCCCCAGTTTGGATATTCCCCAAAAAAAACAGCACAAGGGTTCAAAACTTGATTTATCTGCCCAGCCCACTAGCCATAGACCCATTGCAAGAATCCAGGCAGCATTTGTTACACTATGTACAGCAAGAGACAAAGCGACCAGGGCCCTTGTGCCAAGAGTCAATTAAGCCTCTTAGTGAGCCATAAAAGCAAAACTCCTCCAAAAGAAATTACATTTACAATGCGGTGAATCAGGAATGCTGCTGGACCAGGTGTCAGGGGAAAAGGTAAGAGAGGACAATTTTTGTGTGCTTTGTGCTGAAGCAGTTGAGTGTTGTCACTTTGGAGTAATTGAGCAGCCCCAGTGACCCTTCTGCAGTTTTGTCTGGCAAAACTGTGCATCCCAGGAGCAAATCTGTTCTGCTGGTGATGTAATCTAAGGTGATAAACATGTGCTAATAAGCTGGAACTTGATTTAAATTTGGAGAGGCTGCTCCAGGAGTCCTACTGGATTTATGGGAGTGTGTGTCTGGAGCTGAACCCTGTGGCCAGGACAGGAAATTCCTTGATGCTGTGAAGTGTTAAAATGCCTATTATTTCACAGAGGGCTTATTACATGCACTAAGATGTTGCATAACAAGTCATGCGTCAAAGCTGTTGTGGTTCAGAGATTCCTTGTAGCTTTTTTTCATTCTTGCAAGACCCTTTAGGAATGTCTCCAACAGCCCCTGGCTTCTCTATAGCTCAACACTTCTTTTTCCGAGGTTCTCCCTCAAGATTTTTCCTTCTGCTTGAGAATAGGGAACTCGTTTGGGAGGGGGACTAATTTCTTTCTTCTACAGCTTATTTCCCCCAGTACATGCCCTGACAGCTCAGGGAATCCATCTCTTTTTCTTCAGTGCTCAAAGCTTGAGGGGTTCCTTCCAGGGCTCTGGCTTTCTCCAGCACAGGATTAACACTGACACATCCAGTTCTGAATTCTTATTAAAATAAAGGCATCTGCACAAGCAAGACTTATTCCTCCTGACGCCTCGTTTTGGCAAATGTCCTCACCATCTTTTCCTACTTGCTCTCCGTACTGGGTATGCCCCTAGAGCCTCTCCTCACTCCTAGGATATGATTTAAACCACATGTTTTTGAGCCCTCACCCTGCCTGATGAGCCTGTACCTCCCAATCAGAGATGCAAGGATCAGAAAGCTACATCTTCACCTCAGCAGGGAGCCATACCCTCCTTCACCCACCCTTGGTATTTCCCTCCCACTCCTCGGGATGGAATTCCTTTAGCACTTGGCGATGAGCTCAGCAGGGCCCCAGCCACCGAGGAGGCAGGAAACCCGAGACATTTAAATGCCACCGCCTGTGCCGGAGGAATCGCCTGTTGAGGCATCACCCCCTTCTCTGTGGGACCCTCCCTCCCTCCTTCCTTGGGCAGCAGGTGCCCTCCCAACACTGTGGGAGTCCAGGGCATNAGAGAAATCTGTAAAGGGAGTCTGGAGTTGGGAGTCAAGGAATCGCCCTGTGCCTGAGCTGCTGTGAACATCTTGGCAGGGCACAGAGAAATTTGTAAGATAAGAATTAATAAACAACGCAAGAAACCTGAAAACAAGACCTTGCAGACTTTGTTTCATTCTCGCGCCAGACTCAAAAGCTTCAGAGGGCTGAGGGCAAGAAAGCACCACTCGAACAGCCCACCACGAACCACCACCTGAATCTTGGGTGAGAGAAACGCTAAAACCCCGAGAGCTTCCCAGGCAGCCCTGTTTGGCTCTGCCTCCAAAGCTTTCTGCTTTTTTCTCCTGGAGAGCAAAATAACCCAGTTCATGGATATTTTTCTTTTTAATCCCGCAAACGCGTTTTCCTGAGTTTTCAAGGAACTGACCTTGCACAGGTTACTAAGCTTTGGAAAAAAAACCCATCAAAACTGAAGAGGCCCTGGTGGGTTTGTAGAACAGAAGAGTCACTGTAAGTGATGAACAATTAATGTGTGTGAGTGTTAGCTCTTTTCTGCAAGAGTTAATTGATACAAATGCACAGAGAGCGAACGTTCCTGCTGCTTCACTGCCTCTGAGAGCTCTTGGACCATGAGGTGTAAGGCAAAAAGCTCCCTGGCACTGCAGCCTTCACCGAGTTGATTGAGAAATGTAATATAATCCACTTACAGAAAAAACTCATGAAATTTGCAGGTTCAGGGGATGTTTTGCAAAAAGCTAACAGCCACTTAAAAATGCATGAAAAAGGAGCACAGTGTGACCCTCATGAATAGCAGCAAATCAAATCTAAGCTGTGTTTCTCCAAGAACAGAGCTGAGAAAACTCTTTTTCATTTATTTACTGGTTAGGATGTTTAGTGGCTCTGAAAAGAAGTCTGGGCAAGTCTCTTTTGTACAATATCGACTTGAAAAGCAGGGCCATGTTTATTTTTTTATTACATGGTAGGATTATGGCTAAGGCCTAAGTAGTTTTATAAATTTTTCCGGTTGCTCTAAATTTTCTGAACACCCTCTATAATCACTGTGAGTAATTTTGTCCACAGAACAGCTCGTTCCACCCATGTGAGGAAGGTGGTATTTTACCTTGGAATTCCAACTGCAGATGGATAACTAACATAGACTAGGTATCTGTTGTTATATGGAAAAAAATCTTTTATATCTCTTGTCTGCCATCACACACTGGTGTGTATGGGTTGTCCAAACAGGCTCTTAAAAGCCCAGTCAATTTTAATGCTATGAGTAGTAATCAGTGTCTTGAACCCCTGGTTTGCAGCTACTATCCAAAAAAAGGTACTGTGGTCACATTGAAGCCAGTCAGTGTTCAGCATCTATACAACAACTTACAGGGGGAGAAGGCAGCTTTGAGAAACTTTTTAACAACAAAAAAATGGGATTACAGGGTTGCCAAGTGGCATCAGTTTAGAGTGAACAGGGGAAGCTTGAGGACTGAACCAAGAGAAACTGGAAACTCAACAAGACAAGGGAATTCTTCCCCAGGAGGAAAGGGCTCAGTGTGGGTTGCAGCTGAGGAGGGCATCAGGAAAAAACTGATTTACCAGAGGTTGTTGCAGCACCAGAGAAGTTCTCTCAGAAGTTGTGAATTCTTGTAGTTTCTAAGGCCTCAGCCAGACAGAGTCACAGTCAGTCTGGTGTTGGCGATGGTCTTGTTTTAGAAGCCTGGGTCACCTCCAGAGCTGCCTTCCTGCAGCATTTCCCTGGTTCTCTGAACACTCAGGGGCACTCTGTGGGATGCTACACAGGAAATCAGACTCAAGGAGTGTAATAGTTCTGTCCAGCCAGGAGATTGACAAATCTATTAGTTCACAGAATTACAACTCACAGTGACGGACACGGGAACTCCCAACAGGGATTCTTGGTGGAGATACTGTTAAAGGAATACCAGTGCAGCATAAGAAAATTGATGTGAAATGATTCCATATAATCTGAAGAAATTTTCCCTAAATAAGATGAGTTTCAGATATTTCTGTTGGTCTTAGGCTGCCTTCCAGTTCATCATTAATAGCTACTTGGTAAAATTAAAAATTTAGACTATGCCTTGGGCAAGTGGCCAGACCCTTGCATTTCTAAGATGGAGAAAACTCTGGGTTTTTGCCTCTGAGAATTTTGTCTAGCCAAGGACTCAGCCATGTCTATTGAGAGCTCTGAAGCCAAGGCAGAAAAAGCCTGTGCAATAATTAAGATATCAAGATTGCTAATGACAAACCTCCTGGGGGCTCAGCAGAAAAAACTTGCATATGAGAAAAAGAGTACTTTGTTAGCAGCATTTATGAATAACAAACTAGTGAGGTACCTTTTGCCCCTTGGATGCCATGGAGACAGCTTTTACTCTCCATTATTCATCTCTTGTGTAATAACTGAATTTTGAAGAGCTGTGCACTCACATTTTCCCTGGACCCTTATGAACAGGCCTAAACAGTGGGCGTAGAAGCTCTGGAAAGGACAAAACATCTCCTGAAAAGAGTTTGTTCTTCATTACAAAAGACAGTTTTTAATAGGAATATTGAAGAAAATAAAGGGAATGGAATACATCTGAAGAAAAATAATACTAAAGAGGAAAGGATCTAAAGATGTCAGTGGAAATAAGAGTCATTTATTTTGTGTTTTGAATCTTTTTTGGCTCAATATCAATTTCATTCGACCTGGCAGAGAAACATAACAAAACTGAGCATCTTCTGGGCTGGAAAGTTGAAAATTTAATTGACTTGTAGAAGCCTTTCTCTATAATCTGAGATTCCAGTCTTCCTGAATCTATTTTACTTTATATATCCTTTGGTTATTTCACTTCTTGCCATAAATGTCCTATGCATTGAAACCCAATTATTTTTTCAAAATATGTATATATCGGTTAATTTGGGAGTTATTTACCCCATCCCCTGATTCAACCTTCTATCAAACCTCTGCAGGGGTGACCTAGGAGTTAAACAGCAGAGGCAATATTCTGTGGACTTGACAATTCTGTAGTTATTAACTGAATTTTTATGTTTTGTTAAGATTACAGTTCCTCATGGTGTGGTTGTTAGCTGAGTAAGGCCATGTTTGTTCCTGTTGTGGAAAGAGGCAATGAAGGAGATAAATAAGTTTCTATAAAGATGCTGCAGATGTTAGGGGAGGAAAAGAAAGGAAAATTGCAGAGAAAGGATGATCCATTGTTCTGGCGTATTTTTAGCACTTTTAACCATCCTCACAGTTTGCTTCTTCCTTTTCTTGCCATCAGAAATGCTTTCTGTTCATTTCCTAATTTCTTTATTGCATCCTGATGACCTTCTTCAACTGAAACTCAATATATTAATAAAGGTTGACAGTAAGAAAACAAATTGCTTTGTCTTCATGGGGCGCTGGAAAGGATTTGTACAGCACTTGTCTTCCATTAATGCAGCATTTGAGGAGTCCAGATGCCTTGCCATAAGTCTTCTCTCTGAATCTATTAAAGACCTTAAAAACCAGAAAATAACACGATGAGAGGGAGTTTTTTTGCCCAGAACACTGGGTGTTTCATTTCCGAGAGATTTATGTTTCAATGTTCTTTGAACCCATCTTTCAAAACACATCCATATTTGATCATCCGGAGCAGGAGATGTGACTAATGACACAATCAGGGTTATAAATGCTGGGCACTCTGAGAAGCACATCCACTTTGCACAAAATCTCTTCTGTTGTATTTACAGTTTTCTTTTCTGTAATGAGGGAGTGACCCTGTTGTGGCCTTTTGAGATCCTTCCTGGCCCCTCTCCTTTCATGCATTAAGCTTTCTGTGCACTTGTGGACTCAGTTTCTCTTTCATGACCCTCTTTAAGCCCATAGTTTATAGTTTCTGTTTCTGTGTTCACCTCAGTAGCAAGAACTGTCTCTATAAGGTTTTGGCTTCCCAGCTCTTTTCTGTCCTAAAACCTCCCCCACAGTGCTCTGGCAAGGTGGTGAGGAGTAAAAGAAACTCAGTTGATTATCAGAGATGTTGTTCTTTTCCTCTATGATTGAGAAATTAGGAAAATACCAATCCAAAAAACCTGCTGTGACATTGACATTCACAGAGAAAAGGCTCTTCTGGCTGGAGTGAATCCACTGAAGTACACACCTGTATCTCTTGTTATATTAAAAACTCTTCAGTCCAAGCAGGTCACAGAACTGCCTAAAAATAGCTGGGATGAAACTGGGTATTTGTGGTTGTGCCAGGAAGGGTTTCATAGGCACAGTTAAAGCCAGATATGGAGTGGCCATTTGCTCCTCATTTCTCTGGTGTGTTCTTCAGATCTGCTCTTGCAGGCTCCAGCTATTCTTGGTGCAGTGCAGGACAACTTTCAAGAAGGTTTTGAAGGAGGACATTTAGTGTACCCTTTGTAGTTTTCTTCTGGGGGACAAAAAAAAACACCTTATTTTTTTTTAAAACTAGCTCCAGTTCCTTCCACAGATTTTCACAGAAGTGAACTCCTCTGTTCCTTTCAGTCCTGCAGGAGAGCTGCTCTCTGTGCTGTTTGCATCCTTCAGGCCTCTGTGAGACAGTGGTCTCCTCCCCCAATGGCATTGCAGGAGCTTGTTCACACTGAGCATCCTCATTCCCTGTTCCTTTCCTGCAATGGAAAAGTCTCAGGGGCACCTTCCAGCCAAAATAATTGATTACACTGCTACTTTGCTTGTTTGCTGCTTGCTGTAAATAAGGTAAATTTTCGGCCCTGAGTTCTCAACCTCCACAAGAACAACAGCAGCCACCAGCAGCAGTGCTGCAGCTTACAGATTTGCAGAATACAACAGGGTCCTTTTGCAAGCCAGCATGATTTGGGGATGCAGATTGAGTGAACATGGCAGATCTTTTCCCTGCTTGGTTGGTCTTTGCTGAGCTTTTGAATTGGTGTGTCTGGAGAACATTATATTTCTGGGTGAGGAACCCTTGGATGATCTTAGATATCACTGGCATCTCCAGATTATATTAAGGCACAGTTTCCCAAAAAGGAGGAAAAAAATCCTGAGATATTTAGCCTTGCACCTTCAGAATTGTTATTGCAGTGACAGAGGAGCTCCCTTGAACTGGTGGTGCTGTTGCCTCTGGGCTGGGAGGTCAGGAGCTGGTCCTGCATCACAGCTGAGGCACAGATCCAGGGTGACACTGCAGTGCAGCAGCTGGGGAGGCTCCTCTCATAAAGGTGGGATTCCTTAGATGAGATGTTAAATATAGATCCCTTCAGCTCATCTCTCCTGACTGGGCAGTTAGAAGTTAAAAATCTCATGACACTGTTGCCACAAGGCAATCCCAATGCCTTGGCCAACATTTCCCCTCGTAGCAGGAGCTGGCTGTGATGAACAAGACACAGCTGCACCATCCTGGGTGTGTGCTGGCTGCCAAAATTACCTCTGCAGCCTTTGCACTACAGGTGTTCTGTCCTTGGATTCTTTGGTCTTGAGTGCAGCAGGGGATCCCTAAGCATAAGGAGCAATAGAAAAAGCTGAATTCTGTGATGCTTTATCCTGCGAAGGACAAAATTAACTCTACCACTCACTGACTTCTGCAATATTTTTGGCTATTTATTCTGCTTGGAAAGAACAGTCTTGAGAGTCTGTCTCAGACTGCTCTCGATATTTCAGGCAACTCTGTCTGCTGTGGACATTAGTTCCTAGAGTGTGAAATGAAGATAATATTTTTCTGTCACTTAGGGATGTTGGGGGAATAAACTCCACTAATGCTTATGACACACATGGAGACAGTGAATATAAGGCTCTAAAAGCTTGTTTGCACTATGACAGAAGTGCAGCATAGCAGAAGACAATACTTTTGCTTTCTTAGCATATTGACAGACCAAATAACACTTTTTAAAAAACTCCACATACACTCAGCATACCAGTCATATATTATTCGTCCTACTGACATTAAAAAGTAAAAACAACAAGCAAACAAAACCAAAGTAGGCAGCAACTCCTTGGGATGCAGATTGCTTTTGAAGTAGGTGGTTTTGGCTTTATTCAAACCCCTTGTGAGTATGCTTCAAATTGAAATTTAAAAAAAAAAAAACAAAAAAAACCCCCTTTCTCTTTTTCTTTTAGTTTTAACAATCTGGTTAATTCAACACAGATTAATTGCCTCAGTTGGCCCAAGTGTGCCTTTTTACTGTTAAAGTAATTTTACTGATTGTTTTGTCATAATCATAATATGATTCTTCCATTTTGAACTAAGAAGTGACTCACAGTTAAGGGTGTTTTCATTTAAAACCTAAACATTTTCTTTTCCTTTTTATTTGGAATGTTATATTTTTGTAGAGGTTCTATTGTATCTTTTCAAGAAAAAAGTCAATTTAAAGAGCTGTTTGGAATTTGCAGGAATAAAGATCACATCCTTCCACAGAGAGCTGCTGAATGAGAGCAGGAGACATCCTGGTGCTCCATCACATTTCAGCAGAAGGGTTCAAGCAGAGGACTCAGTGGTGAGTGAATAAAAAAGAAAAACCCACGTAGGTGGATGATTAGGTGCACAGGAACAAAAGGTGCCATGTGTTGCTCTTCAGAGCAATCATTTTATCACTCTGGATGCAGCACTCGCTGTATTCTTCCTTCCCATTTTCATTTGAGATGAGACACTGTGTGAAGCATGTGTAGGTTCACGTGCAGGTTTCCAGAGAATTGCACCCTGAAGAGAGAATGCTGGATGGAGATTTTTCATTCTGTACCAACTCTCCCTTCCAGTATTTGTTTTTCTTGACTAGCAAGCAGTGTTTGTGCCACTCTGAGCTGCAGATGCCATCCAACATTTCAGGCATGTGGAGGGAAGCGTGTGGCAGAGCGCACCAAGGGTGTGTTGCAGGTTTTTGGAAACATCATGCAGGAAACTGCCAGGCTTTGAGTATTTTCAAAATTCAGGCCCACTCGTGGGTGCTAAGCACTGAAATGTCTGGCCAGGAATTCCATTGAAAATCTGGCCCAGATTTTGCTGCCTGAGAGGAGACAGTGAGCGCTGCATCTGTGGTTCCCCAGCTGGGGGGGCAGAGACCACACCAGGGAGGGGAGGCAGAAGGTCAAGGAATGTGAGGTGTGATGGCCTTGAGTCCTGCAGGCACCAGCAGCCAGATGTGCTCCCAAAGCCCAGGAGCTGAGGGTTTTGAAGCAGAGACAGATGCCTGACTATACAGGCAAAGAGGATTTTACTCCAAACCTAAGAGGAAGGATAGAGGCTCATGAAAAATATATTTGAAAGAAAAGGAACAGACTTTTGGGGACTGCACACTTTGTGCCTGGGTAATCCATACGGATATGTCCACTCAGCAGATTTGTGGAAGAGTAGCACTTTGCATCACTTCAGATTTGCCCTAAGAAGGAACACGATTCCAAGGACTTGTATTTGTTGCTCTCTGATTTAAACATTAAACCATCGGGGATGGGAGTTGTACCCTTGAACTTTATAGGCAACAGTAATAAACCTTGCTTTCATAGGGGTTAATTACCATCTGGAGATGTTTGTTTGGGGGTTTTTTTTGTGATGGAGAATGTAAAACTGTCTCTTTGTGCTCAGAGGCAGGAGGATTGATGCCAAGCCTGGTAAATCAGGCAAGGGACAGCAGAACTAGGTACCTACCTAGGATGCTGCAAGTATACTTGCCAAATATTGCTCAGTGCAAGGAGAAGGCACTCTTTTAAGAGTAATTCTTTGAGGTCCTGCATAACCCCTAGGGCTACTTATCTGTCTCAGTGTTTATCTATAGATTAATCTGGATAAGCAAGTGACTAACACCTGAAGCAGGGAAATTCACACCCCTTCAGCCTGGCAGTTGCCCTGTCTCTGCAGCATGCAAGGTCTCAGGGAGGATTTTCTGCCTTGCAAATAAAGGTTTTTAAGGGCAGGAAAAAGAGGAAATTAATTACACTCCTGCCCCAACATGTCCCTACTCATGGTTACTAAAGTCTACCAGTCCCTGTCCCACCATCTGCACTCTGCAGTTAACATTGGTGTTTTTTAACAATTTGCTGGCAGCTGTGAGGAACTAAAAACTTCATTAATCAAGCCAATTTATGGCTTTATTTTTGTTATTGCACAGGGAACAATAAGGCTATGCAAAAGGCTTGGGCAGTGTTTCTGTCAGCTGCACTCACCTCTTCAATTAGGCCAGGGGATTTTTATCTCAAGCACTCAGATAGCCAGTTCATTAAAACTCGGGGTGGACAAGGACACATCATTTGCTTAGTGCTGCAGTGAAGACTCTGGCTTTGGTGATGAATGTTTCATGACCTGATCTCTGGAGAATGGGACACTGACCACATAGCAAGTGGCTGAAAAGAAAACTGTCCAGCTTTTCCCTCGTTTGCCCTGAGCCATATGTTGCAGAGCACTGACAAGTGCAGCTGCGAGTTACAGGGCTTGTCTCTGTTTAAAAAAAGTGGCTTCTCTGACAAGGCTGTTCTTTCTACCATAAATGTGTATGCTACAGTCCAATTCCTCTCTGCAGCCCAAGAATCACAGAGAAAGTTCTTGTAAGGAAGTGGTAATAGGAACTTCTGCTTCTACAGATTGCTGGCTGTTCAAAGACACAGTACAGGAGCTTATGTTTCAGATAATTCCCAAAGGCAGCAAAGATGGAGATCCTTCAGTGAGCCTGGAAGCTCCCAGGGTGCTCTCAGTGTAGGGGCAGAGGGAGCTGCCTGGAAGTGCATCTTTGTTTCTTCACACTGGAACACTGATGTGAATGTTAAATGTTGAGTTTCTTGCCAGGAAGGATGTGAACAAAACCAGTGTAGCCCCCACAATCCAGATGAGCTATTTTCTGTTAGAAAAATCATGAAAAAATGTCTATCTACATAGCTCAGAGTAGTTGCAGGGGAAGCCCAAGCTGGCTCTGAACACCCAGAAGTGACACTGCCGTGTTAGTGGTGGCACTGCCAAGGCTCTCAGTCTATTTTTAAGCAGAGACAATGAGCCCATAGAGAGAAACCCCTGACAGACCAGGAGCAAGTGTTTTAGCACCTAGTAGGGCTTCTTCTCCCTGATAGTTTATTGTGCTGTGTAAGCAGAACTCAAATTCTAGCTTTTCTCCCCTCTCCATGCTGCTTTGCCTCCTCAAAAGAGACTTTGCCTTCTCTCACTCCAACTGCATGAGTAGTGTGGAGCACTCTAAAACCTCCTGAGAGATGTCTGGCAGAGGAATTGCTGTGGAGCTCAGGGTGCAGCATGTGAATATGTGCAGGGTGTGAATATGCCATCAGCTCCGTTTTACAGGGGGAAATTTGGGGGTTCAGTAGGAAGCTGTCCTTGATGAAGGCCAGGCTGAGACCCAGTGTCCTCATTTCTTGGGCCATCCTACCTTCTGCTGAGCAGCTGGTGGTGAGGCAAGCTGTGGGGGACCCAGCAGATGGTGCTGAGGAATGGTGTGTGAGGGAGTGTGGGCAGGGAAGTGCAGTGGGGAATGTGCCCAGATACCACCGTGATGCTCTCCCAAGCACTCGGATCCAACACGTAGCAAAATGACTCCAGGCACTTCTCCTCTGCCTCGGATCCTTTGCTCTTCAGGGCACCCTCAGTTCCCTTCTCCAGTCTCTTCTTTTGCAGCTTGTATTGGGATGATTTAATTGATTTTAATTAGCCCTAATGCAGGGCACGTCTGCTGCTTGCCTGAGACATCATAATCAAAGAAGAGTCCGCGCTGAGGAGCATCAGAGCTGCTCCTGTCCTCACTGAAACAAGAAAAATAGCAACCAAACCTCAGGAGGGAATTCAGCATCTCCCACACCACTGAGCACAGCTGTACCAGGTCTCTCTTGCCACTGCTTGCATGATTAGTGACACGTCATTTGTTTGCTGCAAAAGGCACATAAGTTGAGGGAACAAAGCTGGTAATTAGAGCAACACAGCTCAGATGTGACACGTTCTGCCTGAGCTTCCAAACCAAACACTTGGCTCTGCTCCTTTGGATGGCATTTCTCTAACGCCCACCCCAGAACAGCAACCAAGCTGATTTCAGGCCAAGGGAGGAGAGTTAAAGGGCTACCAAAGGGACATCCTTCTGCTTGACACTGCTACTCGGTGCTTTGTATCTACACCCAGACAATAAGCTTGCAGGTATTTTGTGAAATGAAAACGTGCAGCTATTTTGACTGTATAACCTTAGCACTTAGTGTGTACCAAGATTTAAAAGCTCCTCATGAAGGCATTCCTAACCCAAGAAGATAGTGTACATACAGAGTTTTGAAATGACTGTAAGCCCTGCAGCATGCTCTGAGAAATATCAGCTCTGGGCTTGCTTGAGCCAGTGGAGAAATCAACTGTAAAGCTCAAGAGGACTAGTGCAAAATTTCTAGCATCAGCCTTCAGCAATTCAAACCAGATGCCCTTCATTCTGATTTCCTCAGATAGCACCAAAGTGCCCTGCTATCAGAGTAAGAGCCTCTGCTCCATCTATGCAGGCAGATATTTATCAGCAATAGTCAAGATCTGAACTTTTTTCAGAAGGCACATGGCCACCAGAACTGTGATCTCTCTAAGCAGCAGCTACTGCTTTTCACTGGCTTTAAGCATTAATTACATCTTCCTTGCTGGTGTATCTGGCATCTCTGTGCATTAGAGAACTATTTGGAGAAAATATTTTAGCTTCTATGGCATATCCCTGAAAAAATGTTCTGTCTGTTGCTGCTTTTAAGCGAGTCTCCTGCTCATGGATCAGAGAATGTTTAAATTTAGGTGAAAACAAAAATATCAGCTGTATTTAAAGACATGGATGAGAAAATCAGAAAGTACCAGGCAGTAAGTGCTCCTTAAGCAATCAGCTGCCTCTGATTCTCTCAAAACTCTTAAAGAACACGGTGGATGTGGGTCTTTAATGTATAATTGCCATTTAATGTCACTGAAAAGTTCACCAGGGGACCTGAATGACAATATGAGAGCCAGCACGGACTCACAGAAGTTCCCTCACAGCCCCCTGAAGTGTTGCCATAGCAAGGTCTGCACTGATCTCTGCTGATTCACAGGAGCTGCGTGGTGCTGGCTGTGCTGGGGCAGGGCAGGCTGAAATAGGTACATTTCTGCATGACTCTGAGAGCAGAAAGACAAGGATATATAGATGGAAGTACAAACAAAGCAAACAAAAACTCTCCAAGATGGCTGTGTTGCAAGCTGGGAGTATCTGCAACATTTGCCAGGAGGAAAGACAGGAAAATAAAATCAGATTCAGAGAACAAATAGTGACTAATGGTAGGGAATACAGATTATTGGCAAAGCCAAGGATAATTTAAATGGAGTTTGGGCTAAAATCTTAGCAAAGTTAGCTCTAATTGTGGTTGTGTCTGAATTTGTTTTGTAGCTGACAGCACAGAGATGTGATGGAATCTAAATCCACAGGATTTGTGTTATACTGCTTTGTAGCAGTGTGCTGAATGCAAGGTCTCACCTCACCAGAGACTGGACATTTGCAGAAATGTAACAGAAAGATTACTTGGGTCTATTTTAGTGTATCCAAACACGTTTGCTTTAGGCAGGTATCTGTACTTCTCTTTCTTCCGTCCAGTATCCAGAAGGAAAACTAAATGAAACCAGAAAAAATGTCTAAAAATCTCCTGATAACAGCATATCTAAATGAGATTCCCAAAAACATGCCTTGACCTTCAGTCACTCTCAGAGATTGAAAACACTGGTTTCCCAACATTTCTTGTTCTCACTGAGTGAAGGAGAACCTTGGGTCTAACAGTTCTCTGTCTCCACTGAACTTTTCAGCTGTGTCATCAGTGCAGACCCATTCTCAGCCAAAGTGCTGCCTTTTGCCACCTAAGAAATGACAAGCAGCTGAAGAAGAGCACTTCATCTGCTGACTGCCAGCCAGCCCTTTCAGAGGCAAGGGCAGCCGTGTGGGAAATGGAAGAAGAATCCATTTTATTTCCTTGTGCACCTTTAAGCACAGGAGTTGGCACTGCTGTAATTATCATCCTTTTCTCCACTGGCCACAATGAGCTGCAACAAAACCTGCTGCACTCCCTGTGGTGCTTCATCGTTTCATATTTACTGTTCTGCTCTGGGCTTTGGCTGATCTGGGGTAAAAGAGCAACCTCCAGAGTTACAGCCCTGCTTGTTCCCTCCTAAATCCAATCATAAAGGATTTTCTGAACTCTGAATGACTGGTGATTGACTGATTATACAGCTTTTCACCAATTTTAGTCACGTGAAAAGCCGGTGCAAAGAGCTGGGGACCTTTTCTATGCCCTGGATGAGGTATCAGATCAGATGCACAGGCAGGGATGTAGTTCCATAAACTGAGAACAAAGCATCAAACGTGTGCCATTTCTCTGCAGCTCTGATGGAAAGGAACAGAGCAAAATATGATTTTTATCCTCAGAGAAGATACACAGCCCTTCTGACTGTGCTGGAGTGGCCTCAGGAGATCAGTGAGGTTAGCCAGAAAATATCTGTGTAGCTAATTGGTTCTAATTTTTTCCAAGTAGCAAAGAATCTAGAAAGGTGCTGTAATGATTACTTTTCAATGGATTCTTTTTTTTTTAAATGAATTAGCTGGAATATTAGTTACACCATCCATCTCAGGCTGGCATCTTGACCTCAGCAATTTCAATTTTGAAATTTGCACAGGCTGCAGAGACCAAAGTTTTGCACAAAGATTTCTTGAAATGCCTGAGGAGCTGGCAGTTGTTTGCTGCTGGTTGTAAGATTCCTCTCTCCCCACTAGAGCCTAGTGGGCCTCTATCAAACATGATTCATTTGACTACTGACAAATAGGATCTGAACTCAACAAAATTTAATCAAAATGGGATAATGTCTGCAATTTCAGTTCAGGCTCTTGCATGGATTTAGGGTGAGCTTTTGCTTTCATAAGCTCTCAAGTGTCACTTTCCTCCTTTTTTTTTCTTTTTGAAATTCCTTCTGGGCCTGCATTATTGCTACAATTTGTTTCACCTTTCACATTGGGTTTTTTAATCTATAAGTGCCCACTGTGAGTGATGGTGGCTGAGATGCTTTGTAAAATAACTAGTGAAAAAGAATAGGCATTCAATTACCTTTCCCATCAATTTCTTCTTTAAATTATTAAAATAATCCCCAAATCATAATAATTTTGAGATGATGTTTTCTTTTTAAATTCAAATCTAGAAAAAGAAAAAGGATTATTTTTCAGGCTATTTTTCAGTGATTTCTTTGACATTTCCTTTCCTGTGACTCCTATCTCCCTTCCTGCTTTTTTTACCTTCTTCCAAAGATGAGGAGGAAGTTGCCAGCATGGGTCACACTCGAGGTTTTCTGTAGTTGCATTTCAACAAACCCTCAACATTCACTTCTGAAAACCCCCATTTCCCCCCCCTGAAGACAGTGGTGGCAGATACCTCAAATTCTAGAAATGGTTATTGAGGGGTTATTGAGCTGGACCAGGGATCCTGTGGGCCAATAACAGAATTGTGCTGGGGTTTGCATCACCCAGAGTTGATCCTGTGGGCTCCCCTACCTGCCTGGAAGCCTGTGGACTTCTTGCCCTCCTGGTTGGTGACCTTTTGGTTTGGTTCGAGCTTAGGCTGGAGAACTTCTCACAGGGCTCTTTGTTTTGTGGCATGTCTGTTTTCTTGGGGTTAAAAAAGAAAAGGAAAATAGAAAAGCACACATCTCTGCCAGGGTTCTATGCTCCCACATCCACACTGTGCCACTCAGGAACAGACAAGCCAATAGTAAATTCTTAAATGATGTTGTGTTTTCCCAACCTCTTCCCACTCCATTTCTCTTCTTCAGCCCTCTAATTTTCTACCCTTTAGTTGAGAACATTGGAAGGGCTTCTATAGCCCATTTTAAAAATGAGATGTTAGGTTATATAGCCCTTCAATGAGACAATACATTATGTGTTTGAAAGTAAAGTAAAGCTACTCAGCATCATTTAAAGGCCTCTGTGTGAAGAACTGANTTTCAGTGAGACAATCCATTATGTGTTTGAAAGTAAAGTGGCAACTTGTGCCCATCAGCCCCATGTAAAGCTACTCAGCATCATTAAAAGGCCTCTGTGTGAAGAACTGATGACTATTAGTTGTACTTTAAGTGATCATATTTCTCTAATGCACACATCATTTTGTAGAAAATCTTAGCCTATTTTAGATAAAAGATAGTGTGCATGTATCTCCATGAACAGTGCAATAATAGATTAGAGTATAAGCTGGGATTTCAGATCAGAGCCCCTGTGATAGCCCAAATCTAGAGCTGCACATTATAGTTCCTCTCCAGGAATTTACACCATGGCTTCTATGTGATCATGCAAATAGCTGTAGGCTAAGCTCACATGGATGGTATTCAGCATTTAATCTTCCTCTAGAAGCTCTGGGATATGGTAAAGCTCAGATATGGTAAAATTTCACTCCTCAGCTTAGAAGGCAGAGTAGGGTTTTACTAAGAGATCAAGGAAATGCAGTAACCACAGAAGAAGGTCCATTTGGATTAGAGACCAAATTTGAATTTATCTTGGGTTTGCCATTGTTGTGGTCACTGTGGATGGCACCAATTTCATGAGCACCCTCTGATAGTACCTGAGAAACAACTTCCAGCAGCACTCAGCACTCATTGTCACTAAGCCAAAGACAAGCCAATTTTGAGATGAGATTCCTTGTGTGATGCTCAGTGCAGCCATCCCAACACGTGCTATGCAGTAACTTCTGCAATAAGTGCAGAGGTTGTAATTAGTAGATGTTGGTTAGAAAAAGCTGATGCCCTTTTGCCATCTACTGCTTGTAAACACTGCCCTGCTCAGTGTCAGGCCCTGAGATGAGCATTTGCTGCACTTGTTCATGTAACTGTTTGGTCCAAAATTCTCTGAGCACAAAGCAGGTGCAGTGGGGCAGAGCCCGTGAGTTCCTGTGTACATGCTGACCTGGTGCTGGAATCAGATTATTGCAATTCCCACCAATTTCCCCTGAAATTTTACCACTACCAGGTTGTTAATATGAAGTTTTGTGTGGGGAAAGACCTTTTATAAATATGAGGCAAATCAGAAGAGCTACTGCTGGGAAATCACAGATCTTGGTGAGGATGTGCCCATCTGGTTGCCTATCCCCCCTGCAGGGGGAGAGGGACTGTTCTGAGCCAGGCTGGCAAAGAGCTCCTGAGGGGTGGACAGAAGGTCCAGCCCAGCTGTCATATATACCACCACATAAAGCCAAACCAAGGAAAACACCAGGAAAAGCAGTAAACCCAAAAGCACTTCCAGAAAAGCAGGACAGTGGAAGGGTCTAACCCATTAAAAGTAAAGGGTTTTGGTTTACTGGATGAAAAAGTCCGAGAAATGTATCAAAGGCCTGTCCAAATAAATCCCTGATAAAGAAAGCATTGACCTGTTCAAGAAGAAAGCCTGATAAGTGAATACATTTCAAATGCATGGATCCAAAGCACGTTGCCCAGTAGCAGAGCACCTTCTCCCCTCCCCACATTTTCAGGGTTATCTATTATAGAAATAGACACATGTACAGTGAAAATCAGTACTTGAGAGCTATCTGCAGTGCAGCAGGCAGCTTTGCATTCTGGAAGCATTAAAAGGCAAATCTTAAACCCTGTGTGTGTCTGACTTCATTTTAACTTCTCAAAGTGCAGAGAAGGTGTACGTCAGCTTTTTTCTTCTCTCCAGGCCTGAAACTGGTATTGGGGAAATGATGAAGTGTGTCAGCTTAGGTTGGTGTGAGATATCCTTGGTAAATCCACGTTGCTTATCAACCCATTTTATAATGAAGTCTGTGGCTATAAGAACAATTTCCTTTGGAGTTTGTTTTGGAGCCTAGAATGTTGCTGAGGTTACATCAGCAGGCCTGTTGGTGGCAAAACCTGTTTTCATCCTTTGTTTCTGTATAGACAATATATGGAAGCATATTTCCTTGATAGACTTCTTGGACACCCATGCTCCAAGGCCTGTGATTTTATAAAGCAGTTGTATCACTTTCCTGGCACAAGAGGTTCTCATCTGCTGCTCTCAGAGGCATTTACTTGATTTTAAATCAAGTTCAAGGCCTTGTCTCCACATTCAACTTTTCTTACTCATCATGAGACAATTTCGATTCATACTTTGTGTTATCTTCACTTAAATCTCACACTTTCCATGCAATGTCCTTGATTTGTCTATTTTTGTCCCCTGTTTACTCCCATGTCAGGGAAATTTCTACTCTTTGGTTTCCCCTGTGTGACAGATCTCAGCCTCACTGCGTCAGTTCTGACCTTGGCTCTACCCAACAGGGCACAGTTGGATTTTTGCTGCTGCTTTTCAGCAGAACCAGCCCAATTTGCCCTCTTAACTCTCTCGTAGCCAAATATTCTTATGGAAGAGGTTTGTCTTTCTCTGCTCATCCAGCTCTCTCCCTCTCTGGCTGTAGAGGAGGCCAAAATGAATTGAACAGACTTGAGAGCCTAAGTAGCAACAGAAGAGTGGGAATTTTTAATGATTTCTATCCAGGACCTGACAAGAGCAGCTGCAGTCAGCAGCCTTCCCACTGCAGTGGGCTTTGTTTGAAAATTTTTGTGAGCCATAACATGGGAGACAGAATCCACAGGTCCTAATCAACCTCTACACCAGTCTATTCCCTCACTAGTGGTGAACAACAAACTAGCAAAATCCTGCAACACTGTGCAAAGGATTCATGCTTATAATAACAAGCTTTCCATGGTTTAAAGGACAGCACTCTGAAATTACCAGTTCTGGAGTTGTATTCAGGTATTACATCTTAAAATAACTGATCATTGAAAAATAGTTGTGACATAGCAGCTGTGTAACAATTTTTCATAAATTACATTGCTTTTTATTTGCTCATAATTCCTCATCAAATATGCTTTTTAATCAATTACTATTTAATCAATAATATGAAGGCCAAGGGAATCCTCATGAAGAATTATTGCAAAGCACTGGTACATCCAGTGTTACTCTCTCTAATCTAGAAATTCAAGCCTTCCTACTTCCCAGTAGCAAGCCATACAAAACTGTGGTCTTAAAAATAAAGACCACTTAGTTGATGGTTTAAAACAATAATAAAATTCCTTTCCTTCTGAAAAACAAGTAGTAAACTGATCGTGTCTTTGGGATGCCATTGACTGACATCACCTGGGTCATAGAAAAAGCTGCTTTCTCCTTGGAGAATCCCTGTAAAATCCCTTGGACTGGATCAATGCAGTTGTTTGACTGATGGGTGCCCTGATGTGCAGCCTCCAGGGCAGACCTGGCTGCCAGACAGAGACCAGGAGCTGCAGCCCCAGTGCCAGGCTGGGTGTGTGAATGCCGTGGGCAGCACACACTGTTGCCTGGTGCTGAGCACACCAGAAATGCTGCACAGTGCCCAGACTCCCCCTCAGAGCTAAAACACAAAAGATGAGGCTGCTTCACTCCTCAAAAAACTCGTCAGCACCACACAAGTCCTTGCAAGGTTTTCAGCTTCAGCAAAGAGCACTCTAATCCTCTACAGTTTCCTGAATGAAGGTGGGATAATGTGAAGATCAACATGAGATTTCAAGGCAAACATCTGGTTTGAAATCTTTCCTCTTCCTTTCTATGTCCTTTCTGTTTCAGCCAGGTCTTTCAGACCCTGGTTGAAGATGATGTTTAATGCAGTCCTTTCCTGTGACAGTGACTCCATTCTTAAGTCACAAATAATTTTTTCATGTAACCATAGGTAACTTATAGAAAAAGTACATAAAAAGGCTTTGGGGTATTTTTAGGTTATTCCTTCAGAGCTTATGAGAAAAAGATATATTAAAAGGCAGTGTAAACTACATTTCCAAGTATTCATAAGTCTCTTGGAAGAGTTGTGGGTTTTTTTAAACCTCTTCAGCATTGTACTCTTAAAATTGGCATAGTCATAGAAGCCCACCTTCCATCACTTCATATTTTCCATTTGCAAAATCTGAATTTTTCCATTTTTGAGGGTCTTTTACGTGTAAGGCCTGTGGATTAAGAGTGCTCCACTATTATAGTCCTCTGGGTTTAAACCAGTGTCACAAATGTGCTTGGACACAGCAAGAGTTAAAAGTCCTGAAACATTGCTTGTGTTCATTTTTGCTGCAGATAGGGCTGTATTAGAAGGGATGAAAAGATTACCTATAATATTGGGAGTGGAAGCAAAAATGAATTAGAAAAGAAAGTCTATTTTAATTTCAAGTCCTGAAAATGTTTTCTGAACATGAGTAGGTGCAAAGTTGTAGCAGCAACTCTCAACCCAGAAGGTTTCAGATGGTGCCATGTCCCCTCCCCTCTGAAGGAATGAGGCTTCCCATCCAGGCCAAGGGATGCTCTTCAGGGATATGACAGGATCCTCCCTTCCAGAAACCTCTGGATCATCCACTTCCAGCACTGCCCATCCATAGCATGAAGAGGGGAAAAAAAATCAAGATGCTGAGATGAGAATTGATGTTTCAGGGTGATATTTGTACCAGCTGCAAGATTTTCTTGGAACCTAATGGGTGGCAAGTTGGCATAAATGATTGTTAGTTAATGCAGCATTATACCAAATGGACCCATTATGCTGCAAGGAGTGCAGAATAAATTCTGGATGATGGGACATATTCTTAGGCAAAGAGGGAATTTCAGGGAAGAAAAAGCCTTTGTTGGCGGTCTTTGTTTAACAGGAGATTATAAAAGATTACGATCCCAGGCTAAGTTATGTCATCACACTCCCTAAAAATACACAAATAATTAATTTATTAGTCAAAGCCAACATTATATGCAGTAGTTATAGCTTGTCTTAATTCACTTCTGAGCCTCACAGTGGAGTTCCCAAAGGCAAACACAGCAGTAAGAGGGAGAGAATCAGATGACAGGTTAAGAAGCTTTTATTCCACATGGACCAAGTTTGTGAATTTTGACCCAGTGCCCCAGTTAACAGGATAGCTGATGGCAGACAAAGAACCCTGGCAGAGGAATCTGCATCCTACAAAAACACCTGATGAGGTTGGCTTTGTGTCAAGAGCACAGGAAAGGGCAGGACCAAGTGCAGCTCAGCAGGGATGGGCAGGCTGTGAGAGGTTTGTTCCTGTGTCTCACTCTGCACAGGACAGAGCAGGAAACCACTCAATCCAGCACAGAGCCCAAACAGCAATGACCTGGAACTCCAGCACAGCCTCTGCTCTCAGCTCCCTTAAGAAATCCACAGATTTCAAAATCAACCTTTTTAATCTTTAATAGCAACAGACTCATGAGAAATTATAATTGTTGATTCCAGTGGCAGACAGAGAGAGAAAGAGAGCCTGGAGCCCTGAGCCAAGTTTTTAAAACATGCCCGACCAAAAGCATTAGCAAAGCAGTGTGTCAAAGTCTTTTTCAGTCATTTGTGCTCTGGCTTCCTGAAAACAAGCTTCTGTGTGCCAGTATTCCCATGTCCCTTGCAGTTGGGCTGAGGTGGAAGAGCTTGTCATTTAATTCCTGTCTCCACTGCCAGAGCTGGCTCCTGAAGCTCGTGTGGCTGAATATTGATATCCATATGCCTGGTGCAAGCACAGACATACAGCAAATCAGTCTGCAACGCCAGTAATCTCTGGGTAAATACTGGGTGTCTTTCCAAAGATCAGTTCTAGTGCCAGGCATTGTGTTGTTGTGCAGGAGTTGCTGGGTGAAAATGTGTTCCTTGCTGGTGCCTGGGATGGGTTTGCTCTGCAGGGCACAGCATCCAAGGCTCTGAGGTGCTGTGGAAGGCAGCAAAACTGCCCCCAGGACCTCCAAACTCACTCACAAGCAGAAAAGCCACGTCCTGGAGTCAGGGAGAGGTGAAGTCACAGCTTGGGGATGTTTCCTTGTGGTTTCCTTTAGAAGTAATAGGTCAGATCCTCCAGTTCTTTAGGTTCTGCTGCTTGTCTCCAGTATCAGCCCTTTGTCCCATGACACCTGAGCCTCTTCTGGGCCCATCAAAGGTGAGGAGACACAATGCAGGGACACGCAGACATTGCCATTTCTAGATGAGGTTCTCGATGCTCACTCTGTCTCTGGGCAGGGCACATTAATCTCTCATTTACACCCCTCAGGTGGCACTCAGCTGCAGGAGGCCCTGGGGGAGCACAGCCTGGCAGGGGCACTCTGCTCCTGAGTGGGCACAGTGCTGTGCCTTAGGGTTGGCAACTCTTTCCATTATTATTTTTCTTTTCAAGAAATTCTGCTTTCCATTTCACACGCAAACTGTACCTGCCAGGAAGGAAACAAAGTAACCTGTTGAGAGGAGCAGAAAATGAAGGGCTATTTTAAATCACATTATATAATGTGGTTTTGATAATTTTTTCTTAACCCTTGAGTCATAGATAGCTACAGAGATGGAGTTTCCACTAAGCCTGAAAATAGACTAAGACTGTTAACAGTAAAGTTACTTTTTATGCTTTAAATTAATCTTTCTTCATATTTCATTCTGAGCAAAGATGGTATCTGGAGGTTATCTTACCAGGGAAGTGCCCCCTGACTCAAAACAGCACTTGGTGGCAGCAGGTTGTCCCTTCTGTGACCTGTGTTTGTCCCAGCAGGGCAGGAGTGTGCTTGAGGTTGCTCCATGTCCGAGCTGCTCTGCATTCCTCACCACCCTTGGATGCTTCAGGGGCACAAGGAGGAGGAATTTTTATTACCCTCCTGTTCCTCTTGGATGCAGAAATGAGCCAGGGCTCTGGGGGTTGGGAAATACTCAAGGGTTTGGGTCTGCCTGTAATTTTCTCTTCTGCAGGCAAAGACACATTTACATTTCCTGAGACTGTGCATCACACTTCAGCTGGGGCAGTCAGGGCCACAGCTTGGATTTGCCCTTTGCTTTTTCCAGGTAATGGAAAGGGGTTGATTCCCTGATTTAGCCACTTCAGTGGTCTGCCCAAAGTGGAACAGAAGCCTCCCCTCCTGCCTGGATACAAATGGGGGAGGTGGAGGAGGAACCCCAAGATAAGGCAGTGCTGTAGCTCAGGAATTTCCTCTTCAGGAGCCAGACCTCAGGTTTGCTGCTCTGCTCCTGTGTTCAGTGTTCACCCATCCTCACTGGCCTCTCTCTGGGGCTCACCATGGCAAGAACCAGCAGTTCAAAGGTCCAGCACAAATCCTACTCCACAATGACCTGCACAGCTTCAGCAAGTGTGTAGGAAGACTGAAGAGGGCAAAGGTTTTGGTCAGACCAAAACCAGCTGCAGCTTTAAGGTTCACAATTTTTACAGATGCTGTCGCATCTCAATTGATGCCAAGATGATTTTTTGCCTTTTCTTTTATATATCTTGTATATACCTTTTATATAACTTTTATGTACCCTTAGTATTCTTAGCATGCATACTCGTAATTCCTGAAGTCTGATCACTTAGCATAGCCCTAGTATTTTGTTAGGGCAGGTAATCAAATATCCTAAAGGCCTTGTAGTAGGAGGCCAGAAAACCCTACACTGTCTTGGGAAACCAAGGTCCTCTCTAGAAAATATCCTGTAAATTGGAGATTTGTCTCATCCAGGGGGAAATTCCATGGATGGGGGAATATCATACCATTCATCCAGGCCTCCCATTGGGGCATCCTTGTTAGATGTGCTAATTTGTAAGGTCTATGGATAGTATATGTGATCAGTTGTATCTGTGCATTGCAGCACATCCCACCTTGGTGAAGTGGTGCA
>VXBB01001712.1:696183-739376 GCA_013399915.1 Illadopsis cleaveri
GGGGGAAAGCAAGCAAGCACATATTATATTCCAACTGTTTCCACGGTGACATTTCATAATCACAACTCTGGGGGGAAAACGCTCCAGTGCAAAAGCTGGAGGAGGCAGGATGGCTTTGTGGATGCAGCCACTGAGGGATGGCTCTCCCAGCACCTGTGGCTCACCATCTGAAGGACTTGGAACCAAGGGCCAGCTAAGCTTCTGAGGCTGCAGCACAAACCCTGGGCCAGGAATTCAAATGCATAGCACTCACCATCATCCCCATCCTTTTATTTCAAGGATGAACATTTATAAATAAATATGATATCATCACACTAGATAGGAAGTCTAAATAGCTTCTCTTTCTTGGCAGGAAGGAGGAAAANAGGAAGGACTGGAGTGGTTTTCTCCACCTGCACATGCTGAGGTGCCCTTGTGGCGGCAGCAGGTTGGCATTTTGGATGTCGGGGCTCTGTTTCCACCCCTGCTGCCGCCGAGGCTTTGAGCACAGCTGGATTTTGGGCCAGCTGCTCCTCTCCTGGAGCTGCCTCGGTGCTCCTCCCCGTGTGAAAGGTGATGAATGAAAGGTATTCTGCGGCAGAGGGCTGCTGGCAGCACAGGGACCAGTGAGGGGGGCGAGGGGGTGCGAGAGATCCGGCGACTTTCGCAGGTAATTGAAAGCCCGTCAGAAACAGCAGCAGTATTTAAAATCGAGAGCCTGTGTGATTCTTTTCCACCTGGTGAGCCCGGGAGTTACGGGAGGCTGTCGCACGGTGGAGAATTAACAATTCTGGTGAGAGACGCCGCCAATTTGAATTGCTGATTTGGAGACCAGGGTAGGAGGGGTGTCCATTAGCTCGTCTCAGGGATTTCCTTTGCCCGCTCCTGGATCGTCATTAGAGGAGCAAAGCAGCTGAAGAAATGTGTGCAGATTGCAGATTCAAGTATAGACAACCTAAAAGACCTACATTTTTTTTCCCCCTTGAGCTAATCTTACAGTGAAGTGCTGTCAGACCAGCTTGCATTGCTCTGTGCTCGGGGCTGCTTGTGACACAGTACTGGGACAACAGTGACTGCAATCCACTTNAAGACCTACATTTTTTTTCCCCCTTGAGCTAATCTTACAGTGAAGTGCTGTCAGACCAGCTTGCATTGCTCTGTGCTCGGGGCTGCTTGTGACACAGTACTGGGACAACAGTGACTGCAATCCACTTCATGGGAAGGCTGTGGCTTGCAGGAGGACCAGGAGACACCTGCTCTGTGATCACAGAGTGCATCCCCATCTCCATGCTGCTTACAAATCAGCTGCCATAGAGGGAAAAAGAGATGTTGTGCGTTGTACTGAAAATCATCTGCCCCGGCGGACTCTTAGGACTGCCACTGCCAACGGGAATCTTTCACAGTTACCTGAAGGGCCCTGTAGGAGGTGACAAGGTCATAAACTACAGCTGGTCATGGAAGGCATGTCCCTTGCCTTCCTTCAGGGCTAGCCAAGCCAGCAGCAAGGGGAGCTCCTGCCTCCTTCCCATCTGTGCAGGGCAGAAACCACTTTTTGTGTCCCCTTCCCACTCCTAACAGTGTCACCTGGCTGCCAGAGCAAGCATGGCTGTGAAGCTCCTGGGGTTCATGTATGCATGAACACCACAGTGGAAGTTTAAATCCTCTCCTGAGTTAGAAAAATTATGGATTTCCTCCCATTGTCTTGTTGTAAACATACACCTGACTTAGAGAGTGTCTTTGGACCATTTTTCATGGCTGGTGCATGGGAAAGGGTCCCTCCAAGTGAGTCCATCCCTGCAGTCCTCAAAGCCCTGTTGCCTGAAAATATCAAAACTGCCTGAGGGATTTTTTTATGTGCAATACCCATTAATTAAAATTAACAAACACCTGTGGGCGTCTAAATAAAAATTAACAAATACCAAAGGGTATCTAAATCCCCAGTGTGATTTTTGAGAACCAAACCAGCATTCTCTGCCGGGGAGAGAGGTCTGTTCACTACCACTCTCTTGAGTTCATATTTTCCCTTGGGGTTGTTTGCACATTCCTGACAAGAGACTGAAGATTTCTCCGGAGCAGCACCTGCTCTTTATAGTGCTGCAGCCACACAAAATAAATATGAAGTGAGCTGATTATATTCCAGGAGCTACAAGATACCACGTGTCAGATCCAAAGTGCACTGACTTTCCACTCCCAGGTGGACAGCTCTGACCTTTTGTGATGCTGATGAGGATCGTGGAAGAAATCATGATTAGGGGGAAATTGTGCTTTATTAGCATAGGCAGAGCACAAAGAACTCATCATCTAAAGGCCTGACTCTAGGTGGTGGGACACAAGAAAGGAAACCAAGATGTATGTGTGTGTGTTGTACGCTCATTATAGCACTAATGGGGACAGGACAGCAGAGCAGAGGGGACAGCAGAGGTGTGTGATGGGGAATCAGGCTTTGCTGTAGAGCCTTTCTTGCAGTGATAGTTATAGCAACAGCAGACCAGGATCCCACTGGCTCAAAGCCTCTTTATAATGCCATTTTACAGAAGTTATTATTTGACAGAGGAAGGCAGGAAGTCCTGGTAGCTGCAGGAACAGACAGTTGAGTTTGGTAGGTTTTGCCTTGCTGGAAGGGACCAAGGAGCTGTTAATGAATAGGGATATTTTTGGGGGGGTGACTGTGGGGTGCACACACTCCCCTCTGCAGGTTTAGGGGGGGAGCAGGGGAACGAGANAAAAGAGAGATGTATGTAGGAAGAGCCCGTGAGATGCAGATAGCAAAGCAGAATCAAATAGCTGAAAGCAGCCTGTAATTAATGAATTAGGTCACCAGGTCTTTGCATTCCACATTGTCTCTCTTTTTACCCCCAGCCCTGGAATTAAAGTGAGCTCTGAGCAGATTGAAAGCTGCCTTTCCATCACGAGGGCTGTTTGCAGTGTCCAGAAGAAGCCAGAGCTTTGCTAGCAGCGAGCGTCACAAACCCATCGCTGGCATATTATTCACTTTACAAAGCAGCACCATGTTCACCTGAATCCCTTCCAAATGTCTGTGGTTCCCTGTGTCGTTTTAGGCAGTGTACCACTTGTCATCATGCTGCTACAGATGGCAATAGCTCTTGGGGGCTTTCCTACGAGACGTGGGCAGGGGACAAGTACACGAGGTTTTCATGCTTGGGGACTCTCCTGTCGTTCCTGTGGCAGAGACACAGCGTGCTTCAGTCCCGGCCCTCTTGTGGGTTCTGTGAGCTATGGCAAATTGATTCCCCTGCCAATCTCTCAGACGGGATAAATGTTCTTTTTCTTCCATCGCTGCCCATTAACAGTTGATTAGGATGATCGAAGCTTTCTGTGGGCAAGGTGACAGGATGCTGCAGGTTGATCGTGCTGCTTCTGCAGAGCTTAACGGGAGCTCAGGTTTCTCCAGCAACACAGCTCAGTGCAGTTGCCCAATAGTCCTAGACTGTAGCCAAAGCAAATGCACATAAATGTACAATATTCCTAAAGCAATTACTGTATCTTTGTATTACTGAAAAGAAAACCTTTTTATTTTTTGGTGACTGAAGCTCCTCAGCTCTGTTCTTTTCCTTTCTCACTAATGATCTGCTCTCTTCTGATTCCCACTCGTTCTAACTGTGGGTATTGCTACAACGGGTTGCAAACTTTGTGGCGTGCCAGGTGACAGGGTGTTTGTGTGCTGTCCTTTCTGTCTTGATCACTTGTTGGGAGAACAAAGGGAGTCTGGCCTTTTGTTTGTAACACAGCACTGATCTGTTCTTGTGATGTTCAGAGAGTCTCAGCTAAAAACCTTGATGAGTACAGAAAGTCCCTAACACGGGACACCTCCAGAAACACTTGGTATAACAGGGCCTGCATCCTTTATCTCTCTCTTCCAGCCTGGAAAATGGGGTGATTTTTTAAAAAATTACATTTTTTTTTCAGATTATATCCTTAGCTCTCTGCCATTCCTGTGGTGTCTAAAGGATGAAGAGGAGAAATTATAGACAAGCTAAGGATACTCATGCACCCACTAAGCTTTACAGCTCTTTGTCCAGAGCAGCCTGGAGTAACCCAGCTGGAGCTGGCAGCTGGTGACAGACTGGCCGTGCCATGGAGGGCTTGGAAGCTCTGGCAGAATCACAGAATCACAGAATTTCTAGGTTGGAAGAGACCTTCAAGATCATTGAGTCCAACCCATGCTCCAACACCTCAACCAGATTATGGCACCAAGTGCCACATCCAGTCTTTTTTTAAACACGTCCAGGGATGGTGACTCCACCACCTCCCTGGGCAAATCATTCCAGTACTTTACCACTCTTTCTGTGAAAAACTTCTTCCTAATATCCAGCCTATATTTCCCTTGACGCAGCTTGAGACTGTGTCCTCTTGTTCTGTCAGTTGCTGCCTGGAGAAAGAGACCATCACCCACCTGACCACAACCACCCTTCAGGAAGTTATAGAGAGTGATAAGGTCACCTCTGAGTCTCCTTTTCTCCAGGCTAAACAACCCCAGCTCCCTCAGTCATTCTTCATACGGCTTGTGCTCCCAGCCTCTCACCAGCCTCGTTGCCTCCTCTGGACAGGCTCAAGCGTCTCAACATCCTTCCTAAACTGAGGGGCCCAGAACTGGACACAGCACTCAAGGTGTGGCCTCACCAGTGCTGAGTAGAGGGGAAGAATGACCTCCCTGCTCCTGCTGGTCACACTGGGAGGTTGTTTGGTGGAACTCAGTGTTTTTGGAGATGTAGAAAAGGATCAAAGACACACCCAATGGAGCCTCTCTGGGCCAGGCAGTGCTTTGACCTCCTGGATCTCTTCCTTCCCCATTCAACTCCTTCCAGCTGAGTGATGCCAGTCTTTCCATTCTCCTCTCTCCATTTTCTGTTAAAACAGAAGCCTTTTCTGTTTCTCCTCTGTAGTTTCTCCAAGAATGGATGTGTGGCTGATGTTTGTTCAGAAACTCCGCATAGCTCAGTTTATTTCTCTTCTTAACTGAAACTAAAATAATTTTGCTTTCACATCCTTTAAGAATTTAAACAACTTTTCATATAAAATTACATAATGCTATTTTGTGTTGCAATGAGGTTTTCTTCTGACAGTATTTTGAGGGAGTTCAGATTATCTGTGCAGGGTCCACAGGTGCAAAGCTCTCTGTGGACTTTTTAGAGGTGTCTGTCCCCAATCAGTTATTTGTCCTTCTGAAATCCATTTAATGCATACAGACTACAAATGTGCTGCAGACCAAGCTGTGTGCAAGGCTGAGACACTCAGGGTGGGATTTTGTGTGGTTTGATCCAACACTGAAATTCTCATTTCCTTGTGAGATAGAGCACGGGTAGAAATTAAAGAATGAAGAGAAGTGACATGAATATCTGTATTGATTGCAGAAATTCATGACAGAATGACACTGATAATTCTGGTGATTTTTAAAGTTTTCTCCTTTGTGCACAGACTTCCCCCTTCCCAGCTGGTAGCTGGCAGCCTGCTCCGGTAGGATGTGATGCAAGGACTGGAAATTGATGCTTCTTTTCTTGACTCAGACACTCCAGTTCAAAACTTTGAGTCCTTTGACTATTGGAAAGGCCAAGATCAGCCACCCTAAAGCTCAGCCCACATGTTTGTTTATCTTGTGTGTTAGCAAAGCAGCCTGAGAGCTGCGGAGCCAGATGGCAATGATGGAATCTTTGTAAGGCTGTTTGAATTGTGGCAATTGCTGCTGCTGCTGCTTTTTGGTTTGTTGTTTTTTGGTTTGGTTTTTGTTGGTTTGTTTTTTTTTTTTAATTTCCTAATACAGCATCCTTTTATCTTCCTCATTTCACGTTTGTTTTCTGCACATCTTGGGTTTGATGCCAGGGATTAAAAATGAGGGTTGATTCCTATATCAATATTAAACTGCATAATCACCTCTATCATTATTTGACTTCATCTGGAGCATTCACAATATTTTGGGAACTTTGAGTGAAAGAAAACTTTATCATGTATATGAACATTTGACTGAATTATTGATAATCAGAATCTCTGATTGAGGTTGCATCCCCTGTGTCTGCCTTTTCACAGCACATAATCTCCTAGCATATATTTCCAACAATTTTTTTTTTTTAATACTTATAATTTATTTGATTTTCCATTCAATGAGAAAATAACAAGACAACCAATCTGTGGCAATAATCTGGGGGGATATTATATTCTCCAACAACCTACTGTAACTTTAATGTATTACCAGTAATTTCTGCTTCCTCTGGCGAGAATTAGAGAAACATAAGGTGCTTTAATAACAAACAGGGATCCACCCACATCTCTGATTTATGTTTATGACTCAGCAAAGAGCGTAAACTGAGACATGGGCACAGAGTGATTCTATAAGTAGGTATAAATCAACCATTCAGCAGCATGGGGAAAAAAAAAAAAGTGTGCTAGCAGCCTTCCATGTATGAGGAAGAGAGTGGGTTTGGGGTTGCAGATGGTAAAGTTTCCTTTCTGGGGAGTCAGTAAAGGGGTCAGCTGGGATTCGTCACAGAGAGATTTGAGGTGTTTTCATGAGTGCTTGTGGAGATTTTTCCTCATGCAGGACTGGTTGCATCACTGTCTATCAGAACAGCCTCTGGCTGGGCACTGCAAGTCCCTCTGTTGGACACAAACCCACCCTCAACAGGTCAGCTGGATGGTGGGACAAACAACTTTAGAAAGCAAAGTTGCAGATCTGGATTTGTAGCATATTCAGCTTGGACTGAATCTACAGATTATTCCATTACCTGAGTGCAAGAAAGCCCCTGGCCCTGTTGTGTCAAAGACCCCCCATCCAGCTGTGTTAGGTGGCACTGGAGCCCCCAGCCCTCCCCAGACTGATCTAGCCCAGGGTTGCTCCCAGCCAAGGCACAGCTCCCTTTGCCAGCTGCTGCTCATGAATTTCCAGCTGAAGGGTGCACAGTGTTTGCAGTGCCACTCTGACTGACAGGTTCATCTTCCAGTCCATTTACTTACTTAATTATCCCAGAGCGAGCAAGAATTTCTTATAAATATGGAAATAGGCTGATCATCATGACAACAGAAGCACATTCTTGTACAGTTTGTGGGAAAAGCCGACTTTCCCCAGTTTCTGTTCACAGGAGGTTTCCCCCATCAGGAGGAATCAGTAAATTGATAAACAATATCTGGTGACCTTAAAACATCATCCCCCACATGTGTGGCATCAGTCAGGACCTGTTTGGAGCTGTCATCATCTCAAGAGCTGTTCCTGTCCCACATCTTCCCATTTTAGAACACAGTGGAAGAGCTCATATTTCCTTTAACTTCTCTGAGTTGCTTCTGTGGTGTCAAAGTTTTTCATTTGACAGCTTCTGCTGCTGTGTAAAGGAGAGAGGGTCTGTGGACACTTCAGACCTAAATTGTTGAAGATGAGGGAAGATTTTTCTACCTGTTACCAAACATTGTTGAGGCTGTTTTTGTCAAGGAGATTCTACCAAAAATGATTGGGTGCATAGAGTTTGTAAATGCTGGTTTTCAGTGTAAATAATACCTTCCAGATTTAAGGACTAAAGCAAATGCCTGTTGTTCAAATGCTGGAGTGTCTCCTCTGAGAGCCTGTGCTACAATCATTCCTTGAGCAGTGCATTATCCAAAATAGCAAAATTGAGGTGACCAAGGGAGGCAGAGAAATGTGTTGTCACTCCATCAGTATTCATTTATGCCAAGGCTCTGCAAAAACCATATGAGATTCTGCATTGTTTGGAGTTTTTTTAAATTAATCACTATAATTACATTTTTTGCTCTTTCTAAAAAGCCTCCTATAGAGATTGTCCAGCCAGAAAATAAAAGGAATTTTGGAAATAGTTATTTCAATAGCCTCTTTAAAGACATTCAGGAGCATCATGTAAAACACAGTGGGCACAGGGGGAAATAATTCTGCTGGGAGGCCGGACGGATGCCGAGCTCTGTTGATTTCCTCATTTTTCAAGGCTGGAGGCTTCTGCATGTGAATAAGCCCTTTGTTTTCTCAAGGCTTTTGGTTCAGAAATATATCTGCTGCAACAAGCACTGATTTCCCATCCTGGAAACAAAAGCTCTGATAGCGAGGGCAGGGCTGCTCGGGTGGACAACTGCACAGCATGCAGAGCAGAGCAAAGGGGAAGGCAGCAGACATCCTCCTCAGAGCCAAAACTCTCTGGCTCCAAGCAAAACCTTGGAGCAGGAATGGGTGAGAACAAAGGTTCTTGCCCAGTACAGCAAGGTCAACTGCAGACAGAACACAGGGGAACAGCAGCTCTGGCATAGGCATTTTCTCATTCTCATGTCTGGAAAAGACCTAAAGTGAATCAGCTACAGTCTTTCAAAATGCCTTTTAAACATATCTTAAATTTGACAAACTTTTTTTTAAATTTTTCAGACCTGTATTTACATAATTCTTTCCACTTTGCATGAATTAATCCCACAAAAACATGTTGGATGTTACCTGTTGACCACCACATGCCTGCCTGTCCCATCTATATCTTAAGAACCCTTTGAGACAAAATACAGGTTTTAAAAACTCCACACCAGATATTTTCTGTTGTTCCTGATTAAGATGGCTCTGTGCAATATGCTTGTATTCTGTATTGCACGATTTTCATTGTTTTCTGAAATCTGAAAGGAGAAATAAGCTCCTTCAACTGTTTTCAGGAATCAAGAGAATTCATTTGTGTTTCTTCAGAAGACTGGTGGATTGATCTGTGTTTCTGTTGTGACTACTCTTGTGAAGTTGAAGAGTTTCATCTATTTCCCAAGATTCAGTTTGGGAAGAAGTTCAGATGTTATACTGCTTTCATGTTGACTTAAAGAACCTTCAGAGCACCTAGAGTTAATTCTGAACATCCTTATGCTAACAAACCCCGAATAAAGTGTTGTTATCTGTAGGGAAAACGGAAATGAATACCTTCTTAAAATAATGATCTTATTACTACTTATCTTGTTACACTGTGGTGAGGTTCCCCTTGTTAAGCCACCTGCATTTTGAGAGGTTTATAGACAAAAGCAGCATTATTAATTAATGCGACTGTGCAAGCTTTCTGCAAGCTATTATAATATTTTATTGTTATGGCTACTATTATTGTTATCAGATAGGCTGTTTGGGAGTTTGGAAAACATGCTGGCATTTTCTGTTGCACTAGTTATCCTTCAGTGCCTTTCTTCAGATTATAAATGCAGCTGTTTCTATTAAATTCTGGATGGAAAGCAAGATCCCATAAAACCTATCAGCAGGTTATTTTAGACTCAAATCAGTATTGCTTAAATTATACAGGGAGGGAAATGGAAGGCTGGTGAAGGTGTTCCTATCAACAGCAGATGGGGATTTTTTTTGTGCTTGAATGTGACTCTGTGCTGAAGGTCACCCAGGCAGTGAGACAGGGTCAGGGCATCCTTTGGCCACGTTTTTCTGGTTCCTGAGTGCCTGAATTTCTTCTCTAGTGAACCTGGCACCAAGAGTCATTGCCTGGTCACCTGTAAAAGGGTGGTTTGGAGCAAAAAGGAATCCATCCTAGAAGGGTGTTATGAGGAAAATGCAAACCTTCTGGGTTCTGTTTTTTGCACTGTAACTCTACGTTCTGTCCTGTAAGAGGCCACCAAGTTCCAGGCATCAGTGCAATTCCTTTGTGCTGCAAAGCTGTAAGAGTACAGTTCTGAGACCCCACACCCACTTTGGCATTTACGTGGGTGTTTCAGCATTTTGTCACTCCAGAAGTCATGGAAAAATCCATAAAACTGTCCAGGAAGATATTAAAGGTCCCAAACTATTTGCAGAGATTAAACAAAGGCCTGAGGATATAAAGAGAAGTGTTATCCCTGACACCCTTAAGTTATGTCACACCTGGGTCCTGTAGCCATCAGGGAACATTTCTGTGCTACTGCAGATTTTGCAGGCTTGGTCATGTCCCATTTCAGTTATCCCACTCTGCAGTGTGCTCATCTCTCCAACTGATCCTTGTGCAGGAACAGTTCTTGACCCTTAAACATTGGCCACCACTCTTTGGTGTTCTTCCAGTTTAACCACACACCTTTGGAGATGGGAGAGGGCACCAGGGAAAGGGACCCTACACCCAACCAGGACAGAAGGCATCTGAGTCTTTTCTAATTCTGCCCCAAACATCCCTTTTTTCTTTCTATTTCCTCTCTGCTATGGACCCCTGGTGTGTATCAAGGCTGGAAACTGCAAGGGCAGAATATCTGGGCCTGGACATGGGATTTCAGCTTCTGGCATGGATGGCCTCAAGTTTGGTTTGGGACTTCAGGGGGGAATGGGTGAATTTGCTCGCCTTTCTGAGGTGACTATGGCTCTGTGTTCACCACATTTCTTCTTCAAAAATTTCCAAATCTCTAGTTCTGACTAGGAGCTGGGTTTTGTTGATTCTACCTTTATTTTCTCTTCCTTTTGTTTTTGAGCAAAACTGCTTATGGTCAAATAAGCTCCAGCCTCGCCAGAACTGCCATGAAACAGCTTCTGAAATGGTCCAAGCTAAGATAGCCCCCTAATTTCAGAAGCCTGCCCTGTCTGATGGTGCTGGTGAGTATTCTTCCACAGATTCTTCTACATTATGTGCAGTGTTGAAAAGCCTCATCCATTAACAGTGGCCAGGAAAAGTCAGAAAGGTGATGGGGGGGTTTCCTTTCCTAATCCCTCAGGATATCTCATTTGTTGCTCTGAAATCCTTCCTTCCCTGGCACATTTGCAGGACCCTCTTTGTTATCCTAACGAGCCAGGCACCGGAGGGTGATCGGTCCAACTCCTGGAGCCAGGAGGGAGAGCCCAGGTTGGGAAACGATGGATCCCAGGCAGAGGAGTTTCAGCCCTTTCTCTAGAGGAGTTTGCATCCTACCGATTCACAGGTTCCTTTGAGCTCCTGCCAAGAGGAGCCGAAGGAGAAAGCCGGGGTTTAGGGGTGGGTGGGGATTGCCCGAGCCAGAATCCCCGGCGGGAAGAAGGGGGTCGGGGGGGATGCGGTTCCCAGCTGTTGAGCTCCAGCTGGCAGCAGGGGAAGGAGCTGGGTGGAAGCGCCCGGCGTGTGCGTGCGCGTGTGTGTTGTGTGTGGCGGGGGAGGGATGTGGATGAGGAGCGGGCTCTCTTTCTTTCTCTCGGGGCTCAGTTAATCCTGCTGCCAGGCGCTGCTCAGCGGCAGTCTCAGCGCTGGATTCGGAGCGGGGGAGACGCGCATCCCGAAGGCGCAGCGGAGGGGAGGCGAGAGAGGCAGCTAAAGAGAGCAGAGCGGGGGAAAAATCAAATCTATGCTTGGAACTGGGCTTCTTTTTCGCCAATGCAAAAGGGAATATGCAGCACATTTTTGCCTTCTTCTGCACCAGTTTCCTAGGGGCGGTGTTAGGGGCCAATTTCCCTAACAATATCCAGATAGGTGAGTGCGGGGCTGGGGGTGATGGTCCATAACGAGTGGGTAGGGGTGGAGAGGGGGTGGTAGGGGAAAACTGACCCGTCCCTGTGCTTGCAAAGGCACGATGTGTGTGTATGTGTGTGTGAGAGAGCGAGGGGCTGAGCTGCGAGGGCTGGATGTGCGCGTTGGTACCAGCTTTGCCGGAGCAGAGATGGATAATTCGGCTTTGGGGGAGGGGTAGATTGGGAATAAATGCCTGCACACACACACACACACATACACACCAACACAGAGGGAGAAAAGTGCCTCCGAAATGGAGGCAGTATAAAAAAAAAAAAATCCTATTTCTTGCCCTGAGAAATGCCTGGGCTGCCATTGTGTGTTGCTGCATTTGCAAAAAATCGGCGGTTGCATGATACGTTTTTGTGAGGATGCTCCCATCTGTAGGTAACTGGGACGGAAGGTAACAAACAGACGCTCTCTGTTGTTATTGCTAAAGAATAAGGGCAAAGCTATTGGAAGAGGATGTTGCATTGAAGTCTCTTTCCATTTCATGCCACTTGCTTCCCCTGCACACCAGCAGCGCCTGTTTGATTCCTTCCTCCCTTCCTGTAACTTCTCGGTGCTCCTCTCCCTCCTTCCCTCGGTTTATTATTACTCTCCCAATGATCTTTATTGGTGATCGTTCGTAACCTAGCCCCAAATTCCCTTCCCTTGCGTGCCGGTTTTCTTTCCCGCCTCCCTTCTCTTTACGATGCCAATCAATTGCTAATCCACCAAGTTCAGGCAACTCCTGCCTGAGTCCAGCTGCACAATCAGTGCTTTTATTGCTGTTGATGCTGCATCCTTGTCTCCCTCCCTTCCTGTCTCCCCTTTACCCCAAATTTGTGCAAAAATCCCAGATTTTTTGCCTTTCAACGAACGCAACTTGGCTACGAGCATCTGATTCCTCCGATATCCATGATTAGGCTGTGGGGTGGGAGGAACGGGGGAGGTGGGGGGATATTGGTGCACAAATAGCCCTTTTCACACAAGGAGATGCCCCCAATACTAAAGATGTGCAAAGTGACGTTGATGGCAGGTCCTTGCCTATTTGTTTCTCCCTCAAGTCATCTTGGGCATTGATACTTTCTGCAGCTTTATTTTAATTCTCCCTTGTTGCTAAGTGCTTTGTTTCCCTCCTCCTGAAATGCCAATAGCAGCGCTCTCTTTAAATGCATATAGATTACAAGACAGGCTGAATTTAATAGCATCTTTCTGGAGGCTGTGAAGGGATCTGCTGCAAGCCAAGGTTCCTGCTGGGGGAGCAGCAGGAAACTTTTCCTAGGGCTGTGTTATCGCTGCACTTTGTGCCAGATCCATGGGGGGAAGAGAGGCTCTGAGCTTAGGTGCAGCCCAGTCCCAGTCCCTACCCTGTTTATATCGTTCTGTGGTTCTGGGTTTATCTGTACTTCTGTATAGATTGATTCCTTTGAGGGTCAAGCTTTAAGTTTCCTGCCCAGTTTGAGTTTGGCCACTGTCACCTGTTAAATTCAGGGGTTTTCTGTGCAACAAACCTCCAGCAGCAGCAGCTGTTTGGTCACAGTCCCATGTCACTCTGGTTGTCACAGCCCTGTCCCCTGCTGGGCCAGGCTCAGCTAGGCTGCCCCATACCCCAGAGTCCCACATGTGGTGTGGGGGAACCCCTGCCACCCTCCTGTAGCAAACCTCTCCTCCCAGTCAGCAGGGCTGAAACTGAGCCTCATTACAAGTGAGGAGAGGAAGGAAGGATCTTGTTCTTCCTTTCCTGAGGTAATACTGACAGCATTCCCATTCCTTGTGCTTGGAGTTATGGGGGGTGAGGAGATTGAGCTGCACCCCATGGATTATCCCCATCCTGCAGATGCCTGGCCTGGGCTTGCATCAGGGCTCTTATACATGATCCAGGGTTACATAACAGACATAGTGGAAAGGTTTTTTGCTCCCAACCTGTCTGCAGTGGGCACAGAACCCTTGGGTCTTGCGTTCTGGAGGATTTCTGAGTTTAGCGGCGCTCCTCGGGCTCTGGAGCTGTAGGCTCTGCTCTCAGGAATATCTTGGACTGACGATGTTTCTAATACAAATGTCCTTAAGACCTTTCTTCTTATTGCTCTGTTTTTCTCCCCAGGGGGGTTGTTTCCTAATCAACAGTCCCAGGAACATGCGGCTTTTAGGTTTGCGTTGTCTCAGCTCACAGAACCCCCTAAGCTCCTTCCCCAGATCGACATTGTGAACATCAGTGACAGCTTTGAGATGACATACACCTGTGAGTACCCACCGTGCTCTGCCTTACCTCGGGTTCCTTATTCCTGACTTAGGTTTGTTTGCTGTCTGAAATGTGGGACGTCTTGCTCCAAATGTGCTGCTCACCTTTGGGGTCCAGGCAAGAAAACCCCAAACAAATGGATAAAGGGTTTCTGGGTTGTTTTTGGTTTGTGCTAAGGAATAGGGGAGAGGGAGTGCTGCAGTTATCCAGCATGTCTTGTGTTTCCCCTTCCATTGCATCCAAAGTGGTATAAACCCCCAACATTTCATTTCCTCTTGCTTCTCTAACCTCTGCCCAACTCATTACGTTGAGGTTTCATCCCCATATTTCCCATAGCTGTGATACACAACAGAGACACCCCTTTCCACCCACAGAGTGCACAGAAGTCTCTGTTTAGTGTGAACAGCTTCTTCCTCAGCCCCAGTTTAACCATCTGTCCTTGTAATTTAAGACCTAGCAGAAACCAGCAGCTTGGTGCAAGTGGAGTCTACATCCATAATAAGGGCATGCCTAATAATGACAGAGAGGTAAGAGAGTTCTAGTTTCAAGAAATCCATTCACTGGCTCTAAAAACAGATATTAAAGAATGAGTTTGCACCGCAGAATTGATGTCAGGGTGTATCTGCACCCTGCTAAAGCACAGCACATGGGCTGTACTGTTCTCATTAGATGATATTATTGGGAAAAAACCCCGGCTTGCAAGGTAAAGCCAAGGTTAGCAGCAACAAACAAGACCAGGAGGAGGAAAGCAAATGAAAACTAAAGCCATGACACAGCCCTGTGGTTGCTGTGGCAGCTTTTGCTCTCCTTGGAGCACAGGGTGCAGTGCTGTGGGTGAGGGGCTTGTGCCAGCAGGGTGTGATATACAGAGAATTCTTTGGTTTGACCTGGTGTCAGACACTGCTGCTGACACTCTCTGAGCCTGTGTGTGTGTTTGGGGGCTGTCAGGAGAGGCTGGAGGGAGCCTTCCCTTCCTAGACCCTGTTGGATTGTTGTTGGCTGGTGCCCGTAGTGTCCTCTTGAGTCACTGAAACATCCCCCCTGCAGTTTAGTTGTGTGGGATAGAGGTGAACACAAACTGTTCTCACTGTTCAGAAATGCACAGAAGGGATCTCGTGGAAGAAAGAGCCAGGAGGAGAATTAATGAGGGTTTTTGAAGGAAAAAAAAATAAAGTTGTGATATTTTCTGTTGGAGGGTTTGCAAATACAAGATTTCAGGAATTTCTTGCCCAGTATGATATAGAAGAGAGAAATAACAGCTTGGCCACACTTTCTTTGCAGTATCTAATGGCATATCTAAAGATTTTCTATTTTTCTTAATATCCCTCTATTTGCCAACTACAAGGTTTCCATCAAGGAAGAGCAACTATTTCAGCTCTATCCAATGGCATTTTCTTGGCAGGAAAACCAGACAAATAGAAGAAAAAAGCCAGACCTTGTATCTATCAAGGGAAAACGTCACCCACCTGGGGTAGAGTTGCTGACTGTGGCTGGGGATGAGCTATTTCAGAGCTGATAGCAGGAGGAAAGCAGAGACAGCAAGAACATCACTCAAATAAATTCTCCATCTGCACATGGCTTTCCCTCCCTCTCCATGCCCGCCACTAATGGTTTTGTTTACAGCTTTGATGGCAAGACCATGACACCAGTTATGCTTCAGGAATCTGTCATTAGTGCTGCGGGGGCAGGGGTGGTCTCACAAAAGCTGAATGGAAGCAAGGCAGCCTCCCAAAGGATGTTCTATTTGAGCTCTATGTAGGGCACATTGTCCTAGATCAGACCAGCAGAGCACTCTGCACAGTCCAACTTCACTTGTCCTCGTTTTGCTTTTCTTATAATTAAAAACTTCCTAAGTTCCTCCAGACTATGGAAGACAGCTTTTGTTTTGGAAGCACAAAAGCAGGTGTTATTCCATGTACCCCAGGGGTGAAAAGAAAACCCCAACCTAAAGAAAACAGGCTATTAGGAGACCTGATTTTAGTACTCCAGAGCTGAAGTGAAACTTTTGTCAGGAATTAGCTCATTCTTCATCTTCCAGCTAATTCCTTGCCTGGCTGCCAAGACTAGATATCAGCAGAAAGATCTGTTTATTTAGAGAGAATAAAAACCCTGCCCACACAGTGGTCCTTATCTTCTGAGAAAAGACTGGCCATGCTACCAGTTAAAAGTACCAGGTTTTGTTCCCATGGAGATGGAGAACACAGCATTTCCTTGCCATTGGCATTATCTGCTTCTGTGACAGTTAAGTCATGGGTGTTTGGACCCTGTGAACCTGATGTTTCACCTGTCTGGGTCTCCAACAGGACATCTGAGCAAGACTAAGTAGGCCCAGCTCCACTGCAAATCCAGCCTGGTGTGCTAAATGCAGTCCTTATGGCAAGTGTGTGAAGCAGCATCATTTAAAACACAGAGCAGATATTAAGAATCAGTGGTGACAGCAGGAGCAAAACCCTTGTTGGGCGGCCTGTGGGGTGGCAGTGAAGTGGCAGGGTGAAGTGCAGCACAATGACAGCAGCCTGGCTGAGGAAATCGAGTGCAAAATGTACCTTGGCATCAGCTGTGACCTGCTCACCCCTGCCTGACATGGAGCTGCTGCTGGTGAGGATGAGGGAGCTGTGGGGTGACAGTGGGGGAAGTGACACCGCGAGCTCCCTGCCCAGGTGACAGCACTGTTAATGACACACCGGCTGTGAGCTGGTAACTGTAACACCCATCCCAGGGAGAAACCTGGAGAACACCCAGAGGCTGCTGTGGGCTGTCGCTGTGACAGCCCAGCAGTAACTTTCACATTTCTGGTGTTTTCAGAGGTGCACTTTTTATCGTTTATCTTCACAGTGATTGTGAAGACCTCAGTGCGGGGCCTGCGGTGCCTGTGCTCAGCACGTCAGGAGATGATGATTTTAAGCAAGCCATAATCATTAACCAAGCAAGAAGAGGTTGTAGATACGTGTGGTGGCTTCCTGTTTCATGTGCGGGGTTGGTGCTAATGTTGCATCACTGAGGCACGGGCACATTTCAATAACTGAAATATCTCCCTGAATTCATTCCAGCCCACAGAATAGCTGGTGATGAGCACGCTCCGTGGCTGCAGCTGGGTGCCTGATGGGGCTTACCCGTATGAAAGTACACACCTGCCACTCTGAGGGTTCTTAACTAAAGGTTAGGAGGCTTTATAATGTTGTGCTGTTTCTTCAAAGGCCAAGGAAATTGTTTAGAGGAGGAGGGTGAATTGAGAGTCCTTCCTTCAGCAGAATTACACAGCAGGGCCAGGTGACTGTAAAGGGTAAAATGATGATGTGGCACAGCTGAAGTGTTTACCTGGTGACGCGGCAGAGCAAAATCCCTTCTGACCAGCTTTAAAGGCATGATCAGAGGTTCTGTCTCCATCCATGTTTGGAAAAGAGCTTTATGGCCTTCACACAGCATCTAGCAAGCCCTGCCATGCTGGTTTTTGCTGTGTCTGACTGCTCCCAGGGCAGATCCAGCACAGCAGAGTTGATGCTGCAGGTCAGGGTGGAGAGGGGTGGGAAGGGGATGTTCTGTGCCAGATGTGAGGGCACACAAGCTTTGCAGCTCAAGAGAGATCTGCAAATTCCTGTCCCTAGAACGTCCACAGAGGATGGGAGCACTGTGTGGTGTTGACAGCAAAGGGATGAGAGGTTTCTTGCTTGAGCCAACCTGTGCTGGGAATAGTTTCCTCCATCCTGTCATCTCAGCCTCCAACTGTGCACAGTGTAATGCACATCCCTGTCCTGTGCAGAGCCCGGCTCCTCAGGGAATATGAGTTGTTTCAGCCACAGCTCCATAGCTTTATTTAATTTGTGGTGCAGAGATTCCTGCTTTCAGCCCTTGGCCGAGGTCCCCAGGTGAGCCTGGCAGCACCAGGCAGGCGTGGAGGCTGCTCTGGCTGTCCTGAGAAGAGGATGGCTCAGCAGCAGCCTGTGCCCTGAGCAGGGCTCACACAAGGTGAGTCACCAGCTTGGTAAATCTGCCCCTGCAAAACTCAGGGTGCTTTGCAGGGATGACCAGTGACTAAAATAACCCCTGTTCATCACCGAGCCCTGCAGCTTTGCTGAGGCAGCCACCAGATTTGGTGTGCTTGGGTGGTGGGCTGCTGGCAAGGGGCTTTCAGGAGCTGCCCACCTGAAACACAGGGGTCTGCACAGGATAGCAACAGGGTTTTGCAGCTCCAAGAAAACTTGTAAAGAGGCTGAAAATCAATGAATTATTTATCCCTCTCCTTCTCTGTATGCACAGATACAGTTACTGTGGGGTACTCACACCAAGTATATGCTGTGGGTGCTGCTAGAATATCAACAGTTGAATCTGTTCTGCAAATTAGAAAATGAACATGTAGTTTGGATTCTGTTCATATTTTATTAAGGCCTCCAAGCACCAATTAGAGAGAGATTTGTAGTGATCAGTCACTCTGTGCTTATGTTCTTATCAATATCAGCAAGCTTACATCCAGATCAGCTATGAAATGAAGTCTTTCTTTTTCTTCTTTTCCTAGGATACTTACATATATAGATAGAGTATTTATAGAAATTGCTTTTTATCTCCTAAATTACCTCTCAGAGATAGGAAGGAATAGGCAAGCATTGAATGTTCTCAAATGAGGATCTAAATTTGGTTTAATTAAACAATTATTGTGTGTTGAATTTAAAGGAAGTTTCTTTGTTGACAAACATATGATGGTCGCCATTTCTTGTAAAGGTGTTGCTGTAATTATTCCAGCAGTAATCAATTAGAGCGCAATTTTTATAATTAAACTTCCACAGTCTAAATAAGCCTAGCCTTGTAATAGTTGTGGTGTTGCTAAACTTATTTTTATTTTCACTGTGTCAGAAACCTCATGAAAGTGCTCTGGGATTTTTTTTTTTCCCTGCAGAGCTCAGGATGCTTGCTATGACTATTTAATGTGAGTTCAGCCAACAGAAACATGGATTTAATGATCAGATGCAATCTGATTAATACAACACAGGTACTACAAGGAGATACATCTCCTTGGATTATGTAACAGGAAAAGATGTGATGCAGACAGATGAATCACGGAGCATCAACTCACGTTAGACCAACCTGAGGTTAAGGTTGCTCAGTTTGGGGCAGGGAAGGGCTGTAGCTTTCTAGTAAGTGTGTATTTGTTCAATGAGATGCCAGCAGCTTGGAGTGTGCTGATGGGTGGAATCCTGCCAAACAGGAGGGAGCAGGTCCTGGAGGTGACACCAGCCCCTGTGTCCCCACAGGGCCCCAGGGGTGGGTACTGGGTGCTCAGCGGTCACAGCCACCACTGAAGAGGGCAGGAGCTAGTCCCACATGATTTCCCCAAGAAGGAAAAGCATTTAGAATGTGATTGCTGAGCCATTTCCTCAGCTATGGCTGCCAGGACTGGGCAGGTTGCCTGTCTTCCTGCAGAGAACTGGGCATGGAGGGTTTTGGGTAGATGAGGACTGATATGTCAGCAGGGACACTGGTGGGGCTCCCCGTGTCTCAGCCCTGCAAGAGGCTGGCACCACACATCAGGAAAAGTGTCCCCCAGTCTGGTGTGTCCATCTCTTCAAAGGTCATGGGGGCACCTATTCCTTGCATGACTACATTTTGTGTATTTAATTTTTTTTTATCCTGGGTGGTGGGAGAGTTGCCTGGGGAGAAAAGCAGATATGACGCCATAAGGAAAAATCAGAGGGAGGAATAAGGGGAATTTCACACCTGCAAATCTATCTGCTCATCTGGAAAGGATCCCAGCACTGGTGACAAGCAGAAAAGAGTGAAGAAGTAAAATCTGGGCTCTGCAGTAGGCAGAGGAGGGGTTTGAGAAACAGTGAGCAGCACAGGCCAGACCTGTCCATTGTGTGACAGTCACAGATTCCACTCAGAGCCTATCTGTTCTTCTCTAAAAATAAAGCCTTTTCATGTGATAGGGATTCTACTAGGCCAGAAACAGACAGGCTTTATTTTTTGGCATTATTAGCAAGGTGAGAGTGGAAATCTTCATGTGACTGCAAGGAAGGCAGCGTGGGGAAGTGTGCTGCTCATTTCCAAAACTAGTGGGAATTTTAGATATATACATTTACATTTCCCTTAATAGGGTTAGGGCCCCAAAGGCAGCAGCTCTCTGCCACCAGAAATGGAAAAGGTCCCAGTTAGCTTCAGTAACACGTGGAGCTCAGAGCAAACACAAAACCAACATGCTCCTTAAAGAGGCAATAAGTCAGGGAGACTTTAATATTCTGAAGATCCAAATTCTCCGGGGTGCGATATTAACACGAGTCTGAAGACAAAGATGCATTTATTTCAACTGCATTCCTTTAAAGAGAGGTTTTATTTCTCTTACTTTAGTTGTGTAGAAATGAAACAGGGCGCTGTTTTTCCCGGTGAGAAGTTCCATGTGGAATCTTTTGGTGACACCTGAGGAAGTCAGGGGTTAGGCAAGGTGCAGAAGGGAGGCCAAACCAAGCCATTTGCAATCCACCATCAGTCCAGAAAAAAACGTTTCAAAATGGTAGTGAATTATTGGGGCAATAACAGTGTGGTATCCAGCAGAAACTGCTCCCTGCTCACCTGCTGGAGTGATCCCTCATTAGCTTAAACAGCAAGAGTCTCCAGCTGATTTTCCCACACTGCCTTTTTAGCAGCCACCCACTTGTCCCCTCTGGGGCACTCTTAAAAAAAACCACCCCCAACAAAGCAACACAAAAATACAAAAACCTCCTGAAATGCTGATTCTTTTTATTAATGTAGATCAGTTATTTTCCCTGTTGTCTGCAAACTAAACCCTGCCAATCCTCACCCAGGGTTGCAGTTCAGATGTGCTTATGCTTCGCCAGACTGAGTGACCCCTTGAGGACGCAGCAGTGAGAGGCAATGAAGAAGAGAGTGACAGCTAAAAATTGCCATATCTTGGCTTCTCTAAGAGGGTCTTTTTGTTCTTTGATTTTATTTGTTTTTGACAGAGTGGAGGAGTGCAAAAGAAAACAACTGATGTCTAAGATTGAGTTGTACTGATGGCAGGATTCTCGTGTGGATGTGGCATATGTGTCTGCATTTCTCTATATGCTACAGGAGTCTTGGCTTTGATTTTGTAAGTGAGATCCTGCCACTATGCTAATGGACATGAAGTGGGAGGGAGATGAAAGGTTGAGGGCTGGAGGGTCAGAGGAGAGAAACAGAAACCTCTGTAAGTAATCTGGATGCAGAACGTGGAAGAATCTCACATGAAGTCAAGGGCTGTTTCTCACCTCCCCGCCCTCCCAAACACTTTGCTTTGATCTTTGCTAGCAGTGAGCTTCAAGAAGCAAAAGACATCAGTGATTACACAGATGCAGATGTGGTTTTTCTCCTGCTGATCTGCCAACATCTCCTGAATGCCCTGAGCCTGTTGGCTTTCCTTCCATGCAGCACCCACATCCCATTGAGTGCCATCCCATAGAAGGAGAGCAGCACTGCTATTCTGGCAGGTAAACAGCAGAAAAAATTACCAGCAGGCTTAGGAGCTTGTGAGGAAAGCACAGGCAAGCAAAGTCCAAAAGAGAGCACACAGGGACAGAGGATGAAGAAACCTTGGAGTAGGAGACATGAAAGGGGCAAGGCAGCAGCTCTGGAGGTGCAATAGGTGGAGTTTCCCCTTGTCTCTCTTTTCAGCCCTTAGCTAAGCAAGGGAAGGTTTTTCTTTCTGAGGGCTCTGCATCCTTCTGCTCAAATCTGAACTAGAGCTAATGGTGCCTCCCACTGGGTCAGCACCACAGCTCGGGTTACTCCTGTCCTCCACCTTCACACAGGTGACATACCATGGTCATTTTCTGGGAGTGATTGGCCAGGGAAAAGGGAGACAAATGCTGAGATGCAGACCACAGTGGGGTGCAGGTGAGCTGGAAAGGAGGGTCTTGTCAGAGCATGCATGGCAGGGAAGGCTTGGGGGTGAGCACCCCGTTGGTGCCTAGCAGGGACTCAGCAGCAGGGAAACGGGGACAGGTCTGAGCCACCTGCACTGTGCCTGCAAGGGCTGAGCAGCCAGAGGAGCCACAGAGGAGAAAGAGGCCTGGCCTGCAGGGAGTTCAGGAGAAATATCTTTGTGCAGAAGGTGATTAATGCCTTTAATGAACTACCAAAGGAAGTAATAGAAAGCCAAACCACACACGGCCGCAGTGGGGGAAGGAGTGAGGAGACAGTGCTGTTGCAGGCGAGGAGGTGGCAGGGAGCAGTACAGCCCGGGCAGCAATGCTGTTCCCAGCTCACTGTCCCAGAAAAACAGGCAGGCACAGCAGCTGTCCCCAGCCTGTCCCCAGCAAAGGCAGATCTGAGTACTTTTCACAGATTTAATCAGAATTTATTCAGTCTTCCAGCCTGTCTTCATTCTGGGGTCTCCTGGTCAGCTCATCATGGCTGTGCCAAAACCCACTGTCTGCAGCTTCAAGGTGTGGGGATGGCAATCTGGGAGTCCCTGTGCTCCTGTCCTGTGAGGACAGCAGAGACAGAGGCTGTGGGGAGAGTGGAGCCTCTGTGAGGGGACTGGACCCTCTCCTCCACTTAGATCTGCTCAGGTCCCAGGAGTCTGGGACCTGGATTAGCCTTGGCTGACAGATGTGAAGAGTCATCATTTGTTTGGCAACCCGCAAGAAATGTGTGGATGAAGCCAGGCAGATTTCTAACATTGAATCATCTATATCATAACATCCTCCACCTTAGCAGCCTCGTGTGCCAGACTCTCAGAGACCTCGGGAGGAGCAGATACCTGCACCTCTCCTGAACCCACAGAGCCCCAAGCAGTCCCAGGGCTTGCAGCCACACACAGACTGGAAAATCAGCTCTTTGTGTTCCCAGACATGCCCATGTCTATGTGCTGGTGCTTTGAGGGCAGTGAATTCACTGTGCAGCCCTTAGGTGGGACATGAGACAGCTCCTGCATTTCCATCCCTGCTTCCAGAGCAACCGCACAGCTTCAGAGATGAGCCCTTCCCCAAAAAGCTCACACCATTTCTTGTTCTGCAGAAACAAGCACTACTTTGGGGTACAGGCTTGTTCTGTCGAAGAGGAAACTCTCATTCAAGCATCATCACAGTTTTAGTGGGGCTTAGCAGGCACACTGCATTGGAAGTACCAACACTCAGCATCTCAGACAGCAGCTCTCAGTGACCATTCTCAAACTTCTCTTCTTTGTTTGAGAATATTTAGCCCATCAAAGCTTATTCTCAAGTCCTCACATGTGCCCATATGTCCCCTAATCAAACTTTTCCTTTCTCTGTGAAGTACTAGCTAAAGCAACAGAATTGTGTTGATCTTGGCTTAGTTTACCACAAGACTTTGGGAGGCAGGTGAGATGAATCCTAACCCAAAGCATCTGCAGCTGCATTATGCTCTTCTGCTAATTCCTCAATACTCTGCTGAAGGTGACATCTCAGCAGTATCAAACATTTTGCTGCTCTCCCTGCAAGCAGCCTGTAAAGGCTTTGATAAAAGCAGGCATCACATTGCAAACAGGCTCTTCGCAGTTGTGCTATTCTGATGTATTGCTGAGAAGTGAAGAAAACATATGTTCATGGCACAGAAACTGCTCTGCTCAGGTTCTCCTTCTGTATTCTGGTACCGCACTGCAGTGGCCCCCCAAGGGCAGGGGCCTGGCATTGTCCTGTGATGTGCTTTTGTCCTCTTGGCCTCTTCTGTTTCTCACTTTTCATGGGCTTGCTGCTGGCAGGAGCGTTTGCAGTGCTCTAACAGCCATGCCTGGGTTTGCTTTTGCAGTCTTTATGCACATCTCTTTCTCCCTCTTCCCATTGACACACTCCTGGCTGATAGTGTCTGTCCCTAGGACTGGGCTCTGGGGGAATCACGGGGTTGGTATCAGCAGGGGAGGAATGCCTTCAGATGCTCTGGCATTTCCAAAACAGCAAGCAGGAATTTGTCTGAGCAACCCCCACTAGCTCAAACGGGAAGACCACAGTTAAGCCTTGTGAAGCACTGGTACAAACAATCTTGTGGGAAAGGAAAAAAACCCTATTGCTTGGTCTGTAAAAAAAAAAAAAGTACTTTCTACAGTGGCATCCTATAGCATCTGAGATAAATCAGACCCAGAGCTCTAGATCAAAACACACCTGAAAATCTTGGGACATTCTAAGCCCCATCCCAATCTGTCATGAGTTCTAATTGCCATTTGGCAGCAATCTCAGAGGAGTCAGAGAGCAATGTGTGTTCAGGTTTCCTGTTTCAAGCCTGTCTCAGGACAGAAAGTAAAAGTGTGAATCCAAACTAGCAAGTCGAGTAGAACAACTTTAATAACAAACAGGAGGAAAGAAAAAAAAAGCCATCCTCAAGGCTGTGGAGTGAAATCTAGAGCAATGTTGTGGAGCCTGGGGGTGGAGGGAATTGGGGCCAAGACACTCAGGTACAGCAGCATCCTGTGGTGGGACCACGGGAGACTTTGGAGAAGGTGTGTTTGTCTCATCCAAGGTGTGTTTGTCTCATCCAAAGTGTGTTTATCTCATCCAAGGTGTGTTGTCCCAACTGTGCAGAGCAATGAGGTGTGTGGCTGCAGGACAAGGGGTGCCTGTGCCATAGGATGATTCACATCCAGAGCACACAAGGTGCTGCAGAGGTGCAGCACACAGGGGTGAGGGTTTTTTTTTCCCCTAGCTATCCTTGTCTGCAGGCAAGGATACAGCAAATTCTTCACTTTCAACAACAGCAAATTTACATTAGAAAAAAAGCTTCACCAAAGGGAAACTGCACTTGACAGTCCCCCTTTAGCCACTGGAGAGCACCAAGCAGACAGGCACAGGGGGCTCGTTCCCATCCTTCTGTCTGGTGTTCTGTGGTTTTGGCATTGTGAAAGTGGGAAGCATCTGCGAGCCCTTCGGATCACAAATGGATCTGGGAGCCTGCTACTTCTGCTAACAACTCATTTATTATCAGGGAGCAGAGAACTTCTCCTGAGCCAGTGCAATCTATCATTTCGTAAAGACTCTGTATGAGACTGAAAGAATTTGCTTTAAGAGTTGGCACCTGGAACCCACTAATGAGTCTGGTTTTGGGAAGAACTCTCCTTCCTCACTTCCTCACTAAGATTTCTTTTTCCCAGCTTCAGGAAGAAGGGAGAAGAATGTTCAGCAGCAGAGCACTCTTTGCTCTGAGGAGTTCAAGAGCACCCCTGCTCTGAAAAATTCCTTGGGAGATGCTTCTCTCCTACTTCTCCTTTGCTCCTCTGTCCGTGAGAATAGAGTATTTTGCCCAAAATACTGATACAGGAAAGGTGAAGAAGCTGTTCCAGCCCCCTTGCATGGAACCCATCTCTACAACTCCAGGCAGGCTAAGTCTGCCATGCACAATATCCCACCCACAGGCAGCACCTGCTGCTGCCTGGCCTGGATTTCTTGCTGCTTCAGCACAGAGCTGCTTCCTCTGCCATGTCAACCCATTTGTTTCCCCAAAGTCTGATGCTGCACAGAGGGCTGTGGGGCCACCCTGGAACCCCAAACAAGTCCCTGCAGTCAAAGCATCTCTGCCAAAGGACATTTTCCCTGATGCCCTGGGTGAGGGTGCCATGATGTTGTCTGTGCAGATGTCGAGTGGCCTGATGTGGGCACCCCAAACCCAACCCTTCTTTCCTATAGACAGCAGTGATGTGATGAAAGCCCATTTAATTCTGTTCTTTGAAGCAGCTATGAGCTCACAGCAGTGTTTTTAGATGCTGTTATCTCCTGGCTGCTTAAAATCCCGGGCTCACAATATTCTTCAAGGGAATTTGCTGTCAGCAATTTGATGGCAAGGTGTGCTGGATGTTCAGGATGCCCAGATGATGGGGCTCTGTGACCCTCTGCAGACATTTTTCTCAGCTTTGATGTTCAGCTGGTTGATGTGGTTTAGTAATTCTTCCTTTACTAAGGGATTGTTCTAAGAAAATGCAACATTTGTCTTAATTTTGGTTTTGTATTTAAATATCTTCTCAATTTGATGGGGAATCAGGGCTACACATACATGGTTCTACACTATAAATTCCCTGGATTGTGTATCAAGCCTTTTCTAAAGAAGGTTCACTTGATCCAAAGAAACTCAAGAAGATTTGTGACCTGTGATGCCATTGTCTTTACCTTTCCTGCAGATTTTTCCCAGCAACATTATGCTCCACCCTGATTTTAGCTCATTTTTCCCTTCCTTGCAGCAGGATTTTCCTCCTGGCTGTTCTGCACCAGTCTGTGCCTCCAGCCATGCCAAGCCTCATGCTCAAGATGTTGTGACCCTCCCATGGCTGTTGTGTTTTCTACTGTTCACCTGTTGCATCTTTCCCTTATCAGGAGTTCATTAAGCTGTCATAGCAGCGTTTCAGCCCTAAGTTTGTTTATCAAATATTTGGGGTCTTGATTGTTATCTTAGACATCTAGGTACCAAAAAAATCAGATTTTTAAAGGCATTTTCGTGTTTACTGATTCCTCAAAGAGCATCAGTACCTAACTGTGATGTAGAGTGTTCTGAGTGATGCAAAGTGTCCCTGTGCATCTGTTTCATGTGTAGCTCTAACAGGATTATTTTATTCAAGCCACTCTTTTTTTTTTTGGGTGAAAGAGCAAGCCAAAACCAGAATTATAGCTCAATTATTCTTTTTCATGGAAGGCATGTATTTCAGCTGTCCTGTTCTGTGGTGGTGCTGCAGAACAGGCTCCAACAGCAGCCAAACTCCCATGGGCCACTTTCCTCCAGCCCACACATGGGTGAACCCCATCTCTGGCTATTTCTACTCTTTGGGTGACAAGGGGAAGGGGCAGTGCTGGCAGGTCCCAGCCTGGCTGTGCTGTTCTGGAGGGTGCACTCAGCTCCTGCTCTCTGCCTGGGTTTGTTACAGTGCTGTGGGATACCTGGTGTGGGAGCTGATCCCCTTCCCCAGAAGTCTCTCCCAGAGTGAGATTTTGCCTCAGCACTGTGTATCAGCCTTGCACCTTGTTTTCTGTTCTGTCAGAGATATGTCCTGCCAAGATCAGATGGCTGAGGAGCTCTAATGGCTTCTTTGTGTAATTTCTCTCCTCAAGAAGTGAGAGGAAAATAAAACGTACAAGGGGATACACTAAGACATCAACGGTTTAAAAAACCCTAAAAATCTTGAAAAGGGTGTATTGAGTTTTAGGCAAGTGGTAGAATCAGGCACAGATGATAAATGAGAGCTGAAGGCTTGTGGCAAGTGCATTAGAGGCAGCCTTTAACGTGTTCTTTAAACCAACATTTGTTGCAGTTCAGTCCCATCCCCAGCCAGGCGCTGAAGCGAGCAGTGAGATGTCTCCTCTCATCCCGCGCCCCATCGCCCTCACCGTGGGGCTCTGCAGTTCCTGCAGGCACCAGCACAGAAAAGCACAAAGCCTGAGGTCCCAAGGGAGCAGTGCCTGATGCTTTGGACAGTGTCAGCTCTTCTGCAAAGAGTGAAAGGCTAATCACTTCTCAGACATGTCCTGAAGTTAAGAGAGACTTTGACTTCCAGCCTCAAGTGACCGACCTGTGCCTTTGGGGCCTCGGCTGTGCCTGTGGCTCTTCCTCTTGTGTGTGAGGCTGAATGTGAAGGGTGGCTTTAGGGAGAAGTTTTATTTTAAGGGGATTTAGGATAATCTCCCATCCTGTGGTCCAGGTTTTGGGTTGTTTGTTTTTGAGTTTTTTTCCCAGTGAGACTGGACAGTGGTATTAATGAGGCACAGCAAAGCCAGGATGAGAATACCTGGATTCCTTCTGATTCTGCTGGAAAAGTCTGGATGCTCAGAAGGCAGGATGTGCTTTCCATGGCTGCCAGTGTTGATAAATAGATGGGGAGACCTGAGTGAGAACTTGCCCATAGGAGAGGACACAGCTTTGAATTTCCAGCCTCATTTTCTTGCTTAGGCTCATATTTATAGTCCCTTCTCTCCCTAATGAATGTGATCCCTCCTTGTGTAGGTCCACAGATCCTCCATCAAGTGGGGATGGCTGTCTGGTGGACACCTAGAGCTCTCCCATGTCTGCTGGCACATGAGCAGCAGCCTGTGATGTCTGGGAAGAGATGGGGGAACTACTCCTCTTCTGGAAGTGCCAGGCAGCAGCATATGGGTAAAGGTGCTCTGAGTGGGTGAGCAGAGACTACCTCTGCATGCAGGATCCTTGGGAATGGTTTTCCCCAAACAGAGTCTGTCATGGAAGTGGAAGTGCCAAGGGGCCACCCTGAGTGGCCACGGTTCATATTTGTCACCACCTGCCCTCCCTTTGGCTGGAGGGAAATGACAGCAGGAAACTATCCTTCACGTTGGCAGTGTGGGCTCCTTCATCTCCACTGCACTCCCAAGGGATGAGAGCACCAGCATGAATCACCTGCTTGATCTTCCTCCCCACATGTGACTCTGGGCTCCAGCCTGTCCAGCTGGGCAGGGCTGGGACAGGGACAGTGCTGGGGAGAGGGCAGTGCAGGGACAGGGCAGTGCTGGGGACAGGGCAGTGCTGGGGACAGGGACAGTGCAGGGACAGGGACAGTGCTGGGGACAGGGACAGTGCCATGGGTAAGGCACCTGGAGAGAGGAAGATGGGAACCAGCTCTCCTTCCTCTCCTACTGCCCACAGGGAAGTGTTTAATCTCCCAGTGGGAGGAAATTGAGAGAGGTGCATGTAACACTGACCCTTGCACAGGGGAGGATGGCTTCTCTTGAATTCACTTTTGTGCAGCACCAGGCAGAACTGCAGTGGGTGAAGCTTTTCCATTCAGCTCAGGCAAAACACCTTTAATTTCCCTTTGTGATCTTAAAGGCCAAAGGAAGATTATCAATAACTTTCTATTGAGTAAAGCCTTTCTTTTGAAACTTCCTTTGGAAACAAAAATGGTTAAAGGCCATGGATACTCTGCTTGTCTGAGCCAAAACTCTTGTCCCACTAGGATTAGGTCTTCTTTAGATAAAACATTAGAGGGCAAGTGGCTTGGCTTGTTCTCTCCACGTGCCCTCCATGCTTCCTCTCCCTTCCATGTAGGAAAGGCAGTTTGGGGGCCCTTCTCTCCCACCCAAAATGCTTAACTGGTTGTGACTGGAAACTCATCAGGCCTTCAAGGAGTCTGAGTGGACCATGAGCCATCCTTAACCTAGAGACAGTCAAACAGATATCTTCATGCCCACCCTAAAGAAATAAAAAAATCTCCATTCCTTTGAGCTCGCCTCTTCCAAGGTAGGAATTTCCACAACAAAATGACTACATGCAGCCCAAATTGCAAACTCCACACAAATTCAAATTTCCCAGCAGACCCAGTGTAGATATGATGGAGGCAATTCAAATAAAGAGGAATGTATATTCTGTTTTGTTTTTCATGCTGTGGTTTAGTAGCTGTGATTGTGGCAAGACCTGGAGTTTTCCAATCTGAGCTTGGCAGAGAAAAGCAGAATATGTCTAACTACAGCAAGAATTATAATTATCCCTAGGAATTTCTGTGGTTTTATCAAAGCAGGAAGTGAGTTCTGGGAGGGCTATAAATAAGTGTTTTCTCTCAGGGTGTCCCCAGGTTAGATGGACCCTGGCACAAGCAGGTGCTTCTCAGAGGGACTCCCTTCTGAGTTGCAATCAATAACAAAAATGACTGTTGGGAAAGCCTGAGGAGCTGGAATCGATATACCTGATGCAATATCCTCATCATCCCTGTGTGGGAAAACAGTCACTTATTGCCTATAAAAATTTTTATTTTCTGAGGATATTCGAGGTTCCTGTGTAGGTGCAGGCATTAGCTTTATTTAAATGTTCAAAATATTTATTGAGGACATGCTTCCTCTATATTCTCTCTTGATAGGATGCCCCAAATCCAGTGACATTAATTAGCTACTTAAACTTTTTCCCCCCCCAGCTATGGCCAAATCTCTCTGGATTTAGCAGCACAGCAAAGATTTAACAGAAAATTTAAATGGGAAAAGCATATGAGAGGAGAAATTTAGGATAAGATTCTGTGCCTGTTAACTGATGGCATTTATGAATTATAGCTGAGAGATGTCATATCAGTGGAAATGGAAAACAGCTTAGTGGATTATAAAAATACCTTCTATAAACCATTTTAATGCCTAATTTTTTTAAGTCTCTTATGGTAGGTGTCATAAAAATGAATTCTAGCAGAAAGGATAAAATTTTTCCCTCGGTAAACTGGCTAACTGGTGATTAGAAGCTGTCAGGGAGAACAAACTCTTGACAAGGCTGAGGTGGAGTTTGGCTGAGGACAGCAGTCTCCCGTTTCTGGGGAGGTGAGTTTGTGTGTGGGTGAAGCAGATCCAAACCTGGAGGGTGAATATCCCTGTGGCCAAATTTCCTCCCATCCCAAGGAGGCAGTTCCTGATGGTAGGCAGGAGAGGAACACTGGGGAGTGAGTGGTGAGGGCTCACCTGTGGGGCAGGAGCTACATCAGGGACAGTTTTGGGGCAGCTCAAGAAGAGAAATCACAGAGAGGGGCCGCAGCCCTGGAGGGCACAGCCAGGATTGCTGGAAACTGCAGTTGTGGATATGAGATAGGAGGGTGCAACAAGTTGCCCCTGGAATGTCTTGGAAAGAGCCACGAGGTGATGCTGGACAGAAAAATCCATCCTGGTGTCTACCAGGCTGCAGTGACTTTGACTACACCACTTTCTTCGGTATTGAGTATATTTAAAATTAAACCTGTAAGAAAAGGAGCTGCAGCTCTGCTCTGCCCTGTGAAAGGTGTTTTAGTTGCCCAGTGACCAGTGTTTTCTGGTCATTTCAGAGAGGTTCCTCACTCCTCTGTGGCCCCTGGGTGCCTTCTGTCCTCTCCTGTGCCTCATTTTGAAAAGCTCAGCCAAGGCTTGATTCTGGGTTAGGATATTTAAGGCTGCACTGTTTCACAGCACACATCCAAGCTGCTTGTGTAGGAAAGGGTAAATGACCTACCTCTCCCTGTCCTTTGACAGTCTGGTTCCTGGGATCCATTCAAAGGCTCTTATTCTCTCGTTACCTTTGAAGGCTTTGTGTCAGCCTTCCCCACAGATCCTTGTACCTCAGGCCTCTTTTGTGTTTTTTTTTCCAGAAAAAATCTGCATGTGGGATAGAAATGGCATTACCTTTCCCAACGGGAGCTCAGAGCCCACAGCAGAACTGCGTTTGCAATGTGTCATTGGGACTGTCAGGCTGTTTCCACAGGGAGGCAGGATTTAGTGTCTGGGCTCCAGCTGAGCACCAGTGCAGGAAAGGCAATTTTCCAAATTAAATTGCACAATCCAGGATGCTGAGCAGCTTACTTTTGGGTCCTGCTCTCTGCAAGGGACTTCATCGTGACGTGAGCTGAAGGGATGAGTAACAGACTTCAAACTGAAAGCTCACAAGAAAAAATCTCCTGCAGAATAATCCAAGGGCAACCTGCAACCAAGTTCTCCAAGATCCGGTTGGGTTGGGAGTGTGTTTTCAGTCACAGACAGATGAGCTGTCTTGCCTCTGGGCTTTTTCTGTTCTCTTGTATAAATCAACCAAGGGCTGACTATAAAATGAGTTGGAGGGGGGAAAAAAATGAGATTTCTCTGGCCCCTTTCCTTCCTTTCCCATTACCTTTTTCCTGTAGATGGCACAGGTATGAATCTTCATCTGTTCACCTTGCACCAAAGGTACGCCCAGAGAGGAAGAGATCTATGAGGCACTTGATTCACATTTAAGTTTTCACAGAGAAAAGCAAAGAAAGAAAATGTGGGCAGTGTCTTCTAAATACAAAGCTTCCTTATTAAAATTTGGGGGCACTACTTAGAGACTGTACTGGAGTAGTGACTTTTTACAATTCTGTAGTATCAGAGAATTTGGGGGCTTTGCCAGCTCTGTAGTCAGGTTATGCTCTGGGAGACCATTTTCATTTTGACAGACTGTTCCCAGCCCAACTCTCTTGGAGGCTTGAGTAGCCTGTGCCCCAAAAAGACACCAAATAAGTACATTGTGAAACTTATCAGCACTGTTAAGCCCATCGGGTGTTTATTAAAAATCCAAGCTGCTGGTTTATTCAGGTGGCTTTGCTGTGCCTGTGTAAGAGCCTGGCTCAGGGAGGAGGAGAAGCAGCTGCTGTTTAGGATTTCAGGACACCTTTTGCCTTGTCATCACCTGGTGATCATGATAAACACCCTCACTCTCTTTGCTTCCAAATGAAAACACACAATACCCACTATTGCACATTCCCTGCTCTCTGCCACATTTTTGTCAGAACCTGAGTTGCAAAGTAATTCTTCTCATGTGCCCATAGTTGCCTACCAAGCCAAATAGGAATCCCTTTAGTACTTTTTTTTTTTTTTTTTTTGAGGATGGGTACCAAAATGATCCTGTGGACTATCCGTTTTGGAGGACTGGAAAAAGAAACCAAACTGTATTGTCTGGAATTTCTGTAGGAGGTTTCTTTGTGGTTTTTTCTTTGTTTTTTGTTTTTGTTTTTTTTTTTTTTTTTCCTGCTGGGTGCCTACAGTTTGCACCAGAGGCATGGCACATGTGTTTTACTACACATTCATGTTGTGCATTAGCATGCAGAGATATTAGAGGAGGTTCTCCAGCGTGGTGAAAAAGCGTAGGCAGAAAATTGATTCCTCAGGAGATTTCAGCAAAATGGCATCTTGGGAGCTGATCTCCCATCAGATGCAAAATTTCTTTACATTGATGATTTTGAGCCTCACTCCTTTGTCATCATAGCAGACAAGGATTACTGCTGTTATTTTCCAAGATTGTCTTACCTGTTACAACTTCTGAAACAAAACTGGGAGCAATTAAATAGGGAAACTACAAGAGTGGTGGTAGAGAAACTAATTCCCTTTGCTTTTCAGACATTTAATTTAACAGCTGTCTTAGAAAAACTCTCCCACAGGACAGCTCCATCATGTGAAATTCCCAAGGGATATGACAAGTCAAATAAATAGTTCATCAGCTAATTAGGTGGCAGGTGGATGATTGCATTTCTTTCTGGGAAGAGAAACCTTTTGGGTGTACAAATCTCACCCAGATGAGGGAGGGTATTGTTCAGGTGTGAGTGCAGGTGTCCATCTGTGTCTCCCAGCCAAAGCAGAGCAGAACAAATCACTGATGGTTACTTTTGCCAAAGGTGTTTCGAAGGCACCATTGCACCCTTCTCTGTGGGGAGAGCTTGCTCTGAGTTCATCCCTGTGAGCAGGAGAGCTGAAAGGAAAGGTAGCAGCAGCAAGGATGCTAGGAGGTGCTGAGGTCTCAGCAGAGTTACACACAGGGAGGAGGAAAAGCCCTGAGGTGTTTGTATAATGTCAATCAGTTTTAAGTCCTGTCCTTCAGCCCACCTCAGCCCTGGGACAGATATATACCAGTGCATCATCTTTAGTTTGACCTACTCCTTCATTGCTACTATTTTTTAAAGCCTCTGTACTTTGGGTCCTTTTGTATGTTGTCATTCTCTTCTTTTTTCCTCTCCTCCATGTGTATTATTCCACCATGGAATTCGACCATTTCTGCAGAAATCACTTTCTGGCTTGGGCTGGGCTCCCCTGCAGACACCTGTGCTGGGATGACTGCAGGAGCACACAGTGACTCCAGGCACTGGGGTGCAGCAGGGTCAATCAATCCAGGCACATTCCTGGATTTCAATGGAAGGAGCACATCTGCTGCAGGGATGTCCAAGCTCTGTTAAAGCACCTAAATCCTGACCAGCACCACATGCTGCCATTCCAGTCCTGAGCATCCTTTTGGAAATGCCAGTGCAGTTCACTGTCACTTTGCAGTACGGACTCCAAAGCGGGTAATCAAAAAAGGATAACATTCTCCTTTTTGAGGTTTCCAGTGTAGTAGGGCTCCATCTGCTTTATGCTTTAGTGGGGGTTTTTTTTTGATAGGTCATGGACAGCCCTCTGTCTGTCTCCCACTCAGAAGAGTGCTCTCCATAAATGCTCCAGCAGAAACGATGTTTGCTGGAGTCTACAGACAGCCTGAAAAAGAAGAAAAAAAAAGCTCTCAGAAGCATGATCCACATCCTATTCTTCCCTCTCCCCACACACTCATCACTGCATCTTCTCCCAGCGGAGCAGCACTGAAGCCTATGATACCACATTAAATGTCAGTCATTTAACTACCAGTTATTTTAGCAAATAAGAGTGGGACTGTCTCCCTGGGGTTGACTGAAAATTGTTAAAGGAGGGAACAAAAGGCAAGGAAAGAGAAAAGGAGAAGAAAGAGAGAAAGGAACAGAAAGGACAAAGGGAAGCACCAGGCAGGAGGACTCGTGATGCCGGAATCTGAGCGAGAGGAGTCGGAGGAAGGCGCCCCGGTGACATCAATGGGCTGGATCCCACCGAGAGCTTCAGGGGACATTAATGAGCCCTTTGTGATGTACCTAAATTACCCAGGCTCATCCTCAAGACTGTGTTCTCACTCAGGTCTCTGATTCTCCTGCTGGTGTCAGCAGCAGCTCTGCCGCTGTCTGCACTTTGCCAGGCATTGATTTGGAAGGAAACTTCTCCAAGGTGGGGGGATGCTCCCGTGTTTGGGAGATGGCAAAAGAGCTGCTGACTAATTCTATGAGAAGGACGGGAATCTTCCTTTCTTTTGCCTTCCATCTTGCTCCACGTTCCTTTCTCCTTGCATTCTGCTTTGGAGTCCAGTTAACCCTTGGTGGAACAGAAGTGGAGCTGATATCCATGTCTTGCCTGTAACAACTGGGAGATTTTCTCTTAGAGGATCACGTTAGCTCCCTGTGTTGGCAGTGCAAGTTTTTTCTACAGGTAGAAAACATTCAGGGTGTATTAATAAGCTGTCATCTGGTTGTTCTGATGGGTTGTGTTTGTTACATTTCCTGAGGCTCTGGTGGTTCTGGCATGGAGGGCTGTATGAGTTTTAAATCTGGAGTCTGTCCATGCACGACTTTCAAATTCACATTGGAGAACAGTCGAGAAAGGAAAAAGCAGTTCTCAAGTCAGAAGAGCACTCACTGTTGGTGTGGGCAGAGAAACCCACAGAGCAGAAAATCCCTCCCAGGAAGCTCTGTTCTCATCCAGAATTAAACAAAATAGTCTTTTGAAAGTGTGTGTATGGACTGTGGATATCCTCAGTTACATCAGGGAATAGTCAGACACAGAGCTTTTAATGGCATTACTCAAGTGAGCAAGGGCAGAATTGGCTCCCTGCTTCAGGTTCCCAAACCTGACCACAGGTAATCATCAGGAAGAGTGTGTTATTTCTGAGGATGAATATGGAAACCCCACAGGAAAAATCAAACCAAAAAAACCAACAAAACCAAACCAAATCCAGCCTTCCTCAAATAATTGAAAAATACTGACTAGGTTATTATCTTTAAGATATCTCTATTTAGTTATATTTTAAAAGGCACACCAAAATTTTAACTATGCAAACGATAAAGCAAAATCTGGATTTTGTGTGAATAGGCAAATTACAATGACAAACTCTCTCCTCTTAACATCTCATCTGCCTGTCATTTTTAACATGGAAGAGGGAGGGCAAGAAAAGTGAATTTGTGCGTGGAGTTTGTGTAATATCCATCAGAAAAAACAATGCCTGACAAGCATAGCAGCCCCTTGAGAGCTTAATCATCATTGAAGCCAAGTACAAAAGGAGAGAATCAAACCTTTTGTGAAAGCTGGGGGCTTATTTAAAGAAATGAGCCAAAGCAGACTCAGGCTTTGTCTGGTTTGAGGCTTTTCTGTGTAGATGAGGGCAAACTACTGCATCAGACAGGTTATTCCACACCATAGTCCATCAGGGTTTGGACTTTCACTATGCTGGTCCAGTATCTTTTACAACCTGTTTTCTCCCAGAAATAATGAAAGGCCCACTCACATGCTGCTGCAGAGGTCAGAGTGAAAAGGAGGCTTAGGCTGGCTCTAAGTTCACACCTTATTTTTAATACTGTGCTTGTGTGGATGACAAATTTGGTTGAATGCAGTTGCTAGTGAATTAACCCTTATCCCCTCAGGGCTGAGCATGCAGAGCATGTTTGTAGAGCAATAGCTGGGAATCCCAGGCTGTGTAACACAAATGCCAAGTGATAAAAGTCATTATTTGCTCGTTTTACTTGTCATGAGCTATAGAGGAGGCACCTCTTTCTGAACATAACATAGGAACACAAAAGGTGTAACAGTGAGCACAACCAAAGATCGAGCTACCCAGAGCACTGCCTGATAATTGGGTATAGAAGCCATTTAAGGGATAGTATAAAAGATACTGGCTCCTGCTTTGATGCTGTTTAATGTAAAGTTTCCTCTGCCAGAGTTTGCATCCAGAGTATTGTGTTTAACAGCCAGCAGCAGAGCAACTCCCTGAATATTAGTGGTCTCAAAATTTATTTATACTGAGACTCATCTGGTACAGAGCTCCAGGACTTGATGCTGCATCACTGGGGAAAATGCAGCTCTGCTTTTAAACCCACTGCCTGTTCATTCCTGGGTGTCCCCCTAAATCTTGGCTTTTGAGAAATAAAGAACATGTATTATTTTTAATCTTTTTCCCCTCTCCATTCCTGATTTTATTCATTTCTGTCAACCCCCTGTCATTCATCTCTTTTTTAGCCTGCACAGTCCTGGTATCCTCAGTGTGCCTGAAATTGTCCATGACCCTGAAAGTTGCTTTAACCTTTCGATGCCTTTTTGCATTCCACAGTATCCACGGGACATGTGCAAGGGTTTTATCTGCTCTTTGGCCCTTTTAGGGGTTGGAAACCCTCTGACCTTACCCCTGGAAGGGCTTGCTGTGTTCCACAAGTTCTTCGTGGTCGTAATTTTGAAGGGCACATAGTTCATATCTCCAGAATCTGATCAAATGGGGATGCAAACGGAGACAGATATAGCACCTGTAAATGGGCTGTTTGATCTGGAGGAATTCGTTTTTTCGAGGCCTCCTTCTCTCCAGGGGGTAGAACTGTTGCATTATTCATGGTCGCTATTTCCACTGTAAACTCTTGTCTCATGATTACAGATCTGCCACACTTCCCTCAGTTTCCTCCCCCAGTTCCCTTGCCCTTTCATGTTTCTTGCTCCTTTGCAAGGTAAGGTGTGCCTCTTTGAAGTCCTTGGGGAGAAAGTATCCTGTCAGGACGAGAACAGGAGCCCCAAGAGCTCCAACAACCCCTGGTGTATCTGATGAATGAGGCAGCCCTCCCTTTTCTGCATATGCATTTTGTCCCATCAGTAACGGAGCTGATTTTACTTTCATGTTTAAAAGAAAAGAAAAGAACATCCACTGAACTTCCCTCACTGATAGCCAAAGGGAGAGATTTGGTAGCTGGCTTGAATATCTTGTATCACAATTGCTTCAAATTTTATGCCATATGGGAGTAATTCAGATATCCTGTAGCTTCATCCTGGGTGTAACAAGAAAAAGAACTTTATAAGTCTCTTTGGATTGCCTTAGCCTTTTGCATGATTTCTTACTAAGTAATTGATTTGGAAAACAGCAGGAATGGCAAAATATGCCTCTAATGGGAGAGCACTGCATTTTCCACGTCGTTGTTATACATAACTTCCATGTGTATTTAAATGAGTAGCATCAGCAGAGAGCCAGGAGATGTTATAGATACCACGCAGAAAAATAAGTGTTTGGGGAGTATCTGATGAATAAAGATAAGAATAATTTGAGGATCTGACCTTGCAAACATTTAAGCACAAATCTGTTCCCATAACCTTGCTCAAGCCATTTCCTGTGGGCTGTTGGGTACAAGCTCATCTCTTCTGTGTGGCACCATCCCAAGCCATCCCTCCCATCTTCCCTCAGCTCTGTTCCTGCTTCACTAACAAGACAACTCCAAACATTAAAATAGAGAGAAAGCAGTATTATGGGAATGTGAGGGGATTGAGAAGAAGTAATTTTCCATTTCTAAAATGATTTTCATTCTGACATTTCCAGAAACATATGGCCCCATGTTCTGCGAGCGGTTTCTTAGGATGTGCTGTCCCTCTGCCTTGCTTCCCAGAACTCACAGTCAGTCCCCCACACACATGCTCACACACCAACGTGCAGGAATGCCCAGCCTCGCACTCCAGTCTGTCGGCAGCAGGGGGGAGGGATCTGTGCATCCATCCCATCCTCTGGGTCCCTCTGGAGTTCACTGCTCATTGAGACACCTCCGTGCGCCTTAATCGGCTTTAAAGGAGGCAGATTAGGGCGAGCAGCCCCAGTTTTATGGGTTTGGACACCTTGAGTTCAAGACAGAGCTCAAGTGCCCCCCCAAAAAACTGCTCCTGTGGTGCTCTGGGCAGCTCTGCAGCCTGTGCAGGGCTATGAGATGCCACCTCTGCAGCTGCTTGCAGGCTGGAAATTGGAAGAGATTTCCCTAAAAACCTTCCTTCTCCGTTTTCCCTCATTTGCAATACATCTCATAGGGCTGAGTAACTGAAGGGATGGTAATGGCAGGGGTTCACCAGGGTTTTATTGGTCTGAGCAGGCAGAACTGCAGATTCCATGAGCTGCAGGTGGCAGAGAGGGCAAAAACAGCAGCAGATCCAGGAACAGGAGCTCTGTTGCTAAGGAGAGCCCTGTGCAAGGCAGGAGAGAGAAGTCTTCAAAACATACACAGATATTCAGTGTCCCTCTGTCTGCACAGAGCTTCTGTGCCCAGTCACTGCAGACAAAGGGGATTGTGGTAGAAAATTAAGCAGCTTCTTGGATCCAGGTACCTGTATGATCTGTGCTTTTCGTGGCCCTCCTGGATTTTGTGTAAATTTTTTCAGTCCAATTACTATGAAATATATAAGAAAATGCACGTATGAAAAGTCTGAAAGTAATCAAGCCTGGTTTACTATTGATGGTCCCAAGGACCATTCCACACTGCACCAAACAACCCCTTTTTGCATTCTTTGTCCTGTCCATGCTGTTTTTTCAGGAAAAAGTGGTGTAGGAATCAGAGCTGAAGGACGATCTTGCAAAGCTGAAGGAATTGGAGGGCAGGTGATGAGGAAGAAGAAAAATCAACTGCCCATCAGGGCTGGGGGGTTCCCATGAGAGCAGAGGGTGCAGGGCTGCCTGTGAGCACTGGGGCTGCATCTGAACCAAAGAATTATTCTCAGTCTGTGGTAGACAGGCCTCTGGCTGCCAAACACCCTCCCAGCAGGTATCTCAGGAGAGACCAGTTTGCAGCACAGCAGCGACCTGACCCTGCCTCTGCTGTTTCCTCGAAATCCCCCCTCCCTGCCCCAGCAGAGGCACTTCCAGGAACAGCCTCTCCAAGGCCACAAGCACAAACACAAAGCCCATTTTGTTTGAGGATCCCTGGAATTGGATGGGAGCATCCAACCTCACCAGGCAGTTCTGCTGATGAAGCTGCTGAGAGTAATTAAACCCAGTGGTTCAGAGTTACAGAGCAATATTAGTTATGATATTTGGAATATGCTGTGCTGGGGTAATTATGGCACTCAGCTCTCTCTCTGCCTCTCCCCACATGCACTGGCCTGTGCAGAGCATCCCTGGCAGGGTAAGGGCAGCTTTGTGGGTGTACCTCTCATCCTAAACAGAGCTTGGCCATAACCTTGGTCTCTGTGCACACTCTGGTCCCCAGGGACTCTGAATTGAGCTATGAAATTCAGTCTCAGCACCAGGGAGAGCTTGGGGCAGCTGTCTCTGTCTCTGCTCACCAGCACCAGGGCAGCAGTGGTGGGCTTCAGGAGGTGCTTTCAAGCCTGTAGGTCTGTGCCCTTGAATGTGTCCATGATAGATGTCCAGAAATAAGGGTCCAGGAGCAAACTGGCCCAGCACAAGGAGGGCAGTGCTAATTCAGAGCCATTTCATGGTGGGGATGTGGCTCTGCCCTGCTAAACTGGCACTCTGTAAAATGCCACAGCCAGGACACAGCACTGGGAGCAAGCTGAAACAGCTCATCAGAGTCTCTGCTGTCCCTCTGCCATCAGCTACACCATCCCACCCCACATGGGCTGGAGTAACCTGTGCTGTGCCACCCTGTGCATTTTGCCTTTTCTTCCCAACTCCAAGAAGGTTTATTTTGAGATTGGAAACCTCAAAGGCTTTCCTCTGCTGCCCTGCTGCCAACACTGCTCCCTTGCTCATCATCTGGCACACTCTGCCTGCTGTTATCTCCATTATAAAATCATGGAAATGGTTATGCAACATAAAATCATCCTGGGTGAGTTTTGATCACATTTATACCTCTGTGAATCAGAAGTGAGTTTTTGGTTGTGATTCCTGTTGCTAGTCTTGCAAAAGGATGGATGATTTGGAGCTCCCCTGAGTTTTAAGGGGAAAAGTTTGGGGGTTTGTGTTCGAGTAGGAGAAAAAAGACTGAAAAAATGAAAGAGAATTCTATGAACAGAGCACTTCTCTTCCCCACGAAGGCTCCCACTTGGAATCTCATCCTTTAGGTGGGATCTCTTGCATTCCTTATTCCACGTTCTGGCTCAGGTCAGTAACAAGCAATGCCAGATGCACTGAATCACAGAAAGGAAGGAAGGTGCTGATTTCTCTTTTCTCCCTGAGTTCTGTCAGAAACCATGTTAATTTCTTCAGAGTCTTGATAAAGGAACATGGTAAGGAATTTTTTTCACATTCTTTTTTTCTACATATGTTTATTCAAATCAGGCTAGATACTTTAGAAAATCAGAGAATCTGACTGGAGAACACTAATTTAGGAAATCCTTCAGGTCAGTGCAGCTTGTGAAGGACTTTAGCATGGATCAGCAGCAGTGTTTTTGTGTCTGACTCTGGGCTGTGCATTTCAACAAAGACAGGGACCTCTCGGGGAGACCCCGTGAGGGGCCAGGTGTATCCCAAGCCCCAGAGCACATGACAGGGAAGAGAAAGAGAAGGGACTGGGGTTTAGTCTGGAGCATGGAAATGTAGCTGTCATTTTCAAATCTTTCGGCCAGCAATGCTTTTAGTGAGCCAGGTCCAGGGGTGGCTGCTACAACCTCCCAAGGCCCCCCCCAGCCCAAATCTCAGTGTTTTTTGTGAAAATGCAGTAGTGATGTTTCATGCCACACCAGCAGAAATCTTCCTGAATTTTCACTCTGGGAGAAAAGGGACTTGTCTTGACAGCTGTGGGTTTTGTTCAGGTCTGCATTGCCAAGGCATCTCTCAGGCAAAGTGATTTTCTTTGTGGGGCCATATTGTTGCCCAGTGATTATATAAATAACCATGTTTTCTTTTCAAGACAGCAAGTAATGGCTCTGGAGGTGCAGTGCAGCCGTAGAACCACTACAAGCTCTCAGAGTCCATCTGAGACCCTTTGTTTTCTCACTGTGGTCCCCCAGACTCACTTCTTTTTAATGACATTTACAGCATTTAATAGGTAAAGCACTTGATAAAGCACTTTTTCCTTCATGTGGGCAATTTGAGGTTTTTTTTGTTAGCCTGTGTGGATTATCCCCTCTCCAGAGCCAGTGGGAGAAATGTGCTTCAATGCACATGTTTTCAAATTCATAGAGGGTTTTTTCTTTACATGCTAGGTTGCATTTCTTTAGGCTGGGTGCTGTCAAAACCTGAAATCTACTGGCCCTTACATCTTCTCTGTGAGAAAAAGAATAAGAAAAAATCAGAGGGAATTCACCCAGCCGGTGCAACACATGGATCACAACCTTTACACCTCTCTGTGCATCCAGGTGTGCTCCTGGCTGACTCTCAGCAGGCAGAGGTGCTGACCTCACACCACAGGCAGGGTGAGATGCTGCAAACTGCTGAGCCAGGACTTGGGCAATGGGATGAGTTCACAGGGATATGGATATGGCTGAGGAGCCTTTTGTAGCTGCAGCAACTGTTCCCTCTCCCACCTGGAAGTGCTGTCTGAAAGCATTCAGTTAAAAGGTATCAGGTTCCCCAAACCACAAGCTTGTTTTACCAGTCATGCATTTTTAATACAATGTTGAATCTGAGGCTTCTTTTTATTAATCTCCCCCTTTTAAGTACTGCTAATTCATATTTCTACATTTTTTTCCCCTTCTGAAGCTGTAAGTCAGTGCCTTACTGAAAAAGAGATATATGACTCAGTCCAATTACTCCAGGAGGGAGGAATTTTTAGACCTTAGTCGCCCTGTGCTGAGGCTACAAGAGCCAGCCAGCAGGTCTGTCCACATCCCTGATTCAGAAATGAAACCCCATGTGTTGATTTTCAGTGAGAAAAGTCCCTGGATGCCACTGCAGGTGGTTTGTGCAAAGCTCTGTCTCAGTCCCCACTGCTGTGAATTTGGGCCAGCACTCATGGCAGAGATGGAGGGGCTGAATCACTGGAGACATTCTGTTTCTGTCTAAATGATTTTATGGCCATTAGGAGGTCTGCAAGTTGCTGTAACACCACTTTAGGAACAAATCCTCTTAGAGGGAAGCTGATGGATGCTGAATCATGGAAAGGAAGTGGCAGCCTGTGGGATCCCAAACACCACAATCTGGGGATCTCCATCTTGCAGGGACCTGCAAAATTACTGTTCTCACACAGGGGATGCAGTATCCTATCAGTTCAATCTGAATTTCTCTCTTGCTGCCAAGACATTCTCCCTTTAATTAATATTTCATCCTGTTGATGCAATTTGTCCACTTATTTTCCCAGTTGTTTGCAGTGCAGATTTCCCAAATTGTTTCCTCGGGGCACTTGCAAAATCAAGATCTCACATCTGAGGAGTTCCTTGCAGCTCAATTATTGAAATTTCTGGCTGAAAAATGTATGCACTTCTAATTTAAAAAAAAAAAAAAAATTACCCAGCAAAACCAGCCTGGAGGTAGTTTGAAAGTAAAAGGAATTTTTCATTAAAAAATGAAGGAAAAAAGGTCTCAAACCCTGAGCAGGTTAATAATTACAGCACGACATGTCCAGAAACTATTTGAGACCTTTCCTGAGTGATGGATAATGGGGAAGAGCCTGGGATTGAGCCATGCCACCCTACAAAAACACCAGAAGCTGAAACCACCAGAGATACGAGTTGCTGGAGTGAGTTCCAACAGAGAGCACAGCATCCTCCTTCTCAGCCCTGGGGCAGGCTGTGTTTGAGAAGGGATTATTCCTTGGGCAGACCAGCAGAAAGTGGTATTGCCTCTGTTTGCTCTGCCTTAAGCTGGAGCCTGGACCAGTATTAGTTCAGATCCTGCAGCTTACGTAATATTAATCCTGAAATTAATTAATTGCCTGAAATGGAAAACTCTGATAGTTCCCAGAGGGTCTTAGTTCTGTTTTCCCTCTAACTGGTGCCAGACCAGAGGTTTCTCCCAGGTTATTTCTGCAGCCTGGAAAAGGCAAACCTGCACATCTGTGTTTTGCAGCACTGCTGTGAGGAATTCCTCATCCCTGGTGTTTGCCAACGGGAGAATAAATTCACTAATGCCTGCACAAGGATCCCAACAGGAAGAGAACAGGACCCACTTCAGGGACTCTTCACACAAGGTTTTGGCAGAAGGGAGCTGTGTGGAAGTGTTGCTGTGAAATCTGGGGCAGCTGCAGTCTGTGCCTGACGTGTACTGAGCCCCCTCTGCTCACTGCTGTGGTGGCCCCTGTGCCACCAGGCAAGGGCCAAGCATGGGCCATTCCAGCAAGGATCCAAGTGCTTTTTTTTTTTGCTTTTTCTTATGGCTTTGTCCTTTGTTAAAACTCTGGGTGCAGCCACAGGAGCAGGCTGTAGATATCTGTGTGCATTATGGCAGGTGTGGGGTGTCCCTGACCTGGGCTCTGTGCATTCCCAGGGGTGGAGAGAGGCTGG
>VXBB01001714.1:1586-11653 GCA_013399915.1 Illadopsis cleaveri
CACCCTCACAGGGAAGGATTTCTTCCTAATATCCCATTTGTCCCTGCCCTATTCTGGTTTAAAGCCATTCCCCTCTTTCCTTTTGCTCTGTGTTTTTATTAAAAAAAAAAAAAAAATCCTCCTCCTTTCGTTTCATGGAAAAAACCAGCCTAATAATCAATAATTAATAGTCAATAATTAATAAACCTTAAGTATAAACTATTATTAATAATTAAAAACCAACAAAAAATAAACAATAAACAATAGTTAATGAGTTTATCCAAATTCCAGCTGTCATTTGTGTCTCTCTCTACTCCAGGGGAACAAGAGCCTGAAATTCCTGTCCTGAAATTCCTGAAATTCCTGAAATTCCCTCAGACCTGACAACATCAGGGAGGGATTGATATTCCAGGAGAGCATCCAAACCTTGGGATGAGCCACCCGAATCGACAAGGACAGTAAGGAATTCACAGGATTCCCACTCCCTCATCCCACTGGAATTCAGGTTCCCAAACCTCTATTTCCCACTGGGAAAAATCCTGTTTTATTTCCCTCAAGGCTCGTGGGGATTTTTCTGGCCTGTGGTTTTTCCGGGATATTGGAACACTCACCATCATTCCAGGGGGACCCCGCATTCCCACGATGCCCTCGTCACCCTGGGGGATGCAGAGGGGTCAGGGAGAGCAACAACAGGGAATCCCAAACCCAAAAACCATCCCAGTGGGAATGGGGCAGGCAGAATTCCCTGTCCCCAGAGGACTCCACCAACCTCTTTATCCCTCCATCAGGATTAGATGCCAGATTTTCTTATGGATTGGGATGAGCTGGAGGCTCCATGGAGGCCTTTTATGACCCTCCTCGAGCTGACCCTACAGCCTTTAAACCTGGGGAATTGTCCAAATTCCAAATAACTGAGGCCAGATTTAGGTCTCCCATGAGAAGCCAAGGCAACCTGAGATCCCGGGATTTAGATTTATGCCGGAGTCGGAAGAGCGGGAACGTCATTCCATCATTTCCTTTGGATAACGGAGCTCCAGCAAGCTTCACCCACAGCTGTTGACATTTTCAGGAGGCGGTTTTTGCCTCAGGGGCCTCATCCTAAAGCAGGTGAGGAGTTTTTTCCCCCATGGATTGGGCCATAAAAATCCCGATTTATTTGTGGGAGCAGCAAATTTAAACACGGACTCCCGATTCCTTGCCAGAAGGAGACCCAAAACTTCTCAGGGATGGGAGGAAAAGGGAATTTTGCTGCCTGAAAACCTTCAGGGGAATTTCTGGCACGGGTGGGAGGGAGGTGATGGATGAAGTTGCCTCCAAAGGGGGCTGGAGGCTGCAGGAATCCAAGCCTGGAATATTTTTGGATGGACCTACCCGAGGGCCAGGGAATCCGCGGGGACCTCTCAGGCCAGTGGCTCCAACACCAACTTCTCCCTGGAAAACAGAGAATTCCAGAAGTGCCACTCAGAGCAGGGAAACCCCCCACCCACCACACAATTCCTGATTAGTCTGGCCAGGATTGAAGTCCCAGGAAGACTCAGGGGGCTCAATTCCATGGATTTTCTGCTCCAGGAACCGTGAGAGGAAAGGAGTGAGGGTGGAATGGGATGGGATCAGGGATGAGGAGCCAGGAGAAGGCAGGGATTTGTCCCATTCCCATCCCAGGATTTCTGCTTTCCTGGGAGGCTGACACTGACCTTGTTGCCTTTGGGTCCAGGTGTCCCAGGAATTCCCTGCAGGACAAGGAGAACAAAAGGAGGATTTGCTTTGGAAAGTGCTCAGGGATCTCTCCTATCCCAACATTCCCAAAGGATCAAAGCCCATCCAGCCCAGATCCCTCATCCATCCATCCATCCATCCATCCATCCATCCATCCATCCATCCATCCATCCATCCATCCATCCATCCATCCCCACAGGCACAGGGAATTATGTTCAAATCCACCTCTTTTCCTGGGGATCCCGATGGTCCCACGGGCCCAGGAAATCCACTCCGGCCTCTCCTGCCACGTTCCCCCTGGAAAACAAAACTCCTTGAGAGGAGAACACACAGAGGGTGGGAAATTTCCCTGATTTCCCTGATCCAGACAAAAGCAGCAGCTGGTGATCTGAGTGTTCCCTGCTCTGGCAGGAGTTTCCTCATGGAAAGGGTGGTCAGGCATTGGAAGGGGCTGCCCAGGGAGGTTTGGTGTCCCCGTCCCTGGAGGTGTCCAAGGAATTCCTGGATGATTTGGCACAGCTTGGATTCCATGACCTTGCAGGGCTTTCCCAACCTCAGCGATCCTGGGATTCCTCCCTCTGTTCCCAGGGAGTAATGAGCCCAAAATTCCAGCTGCCATCCCCGTGCCATGGCCACTCCTTCCCAATCCCCTCCTCCAGCCATGCCACTAAATTCCCAGGAAGAACAACTTCCTGCCAGCTCCACTGTTTTCCTTTGGAACCTGAGGATCATCCCATCATTCCAACCATTCCCGGTACCTTTCCTTTCCCAACTGGGATTTATTCCCATTTCCCTGACAACACCCAGGCTCAGGAAGACCTGGAATTGTGGGGGTCTGACCCACCTGGGCATGGATAATTCAGCCATTGTGGTCACCTTGAGGTGACAAACACATCCCATGGAGTCTCCTCACCTTCTGTCCTGGAATTCCAGGCACGCCTGGAGCCCCTGTGTCCCCCTGGGATCCGGGAGTGCCGGCGTTGCCGGGAATTCCTTGGATGCCCTGAGCTCCTGGAGGTCCTGGAACCCCTGGCTCGCCCTGGGGAGGGAATCACAAGGATTTTGGGATGTTGGGAGGGATTTGCTGGAGGTCCTGGGGCTCCTGGCTCGCCCAAGGGCGGGAATCACAAGGAAATTGGGATGTTGGGTGGGATTTGCTGGAGGTCCTGGGGCNCAAACACATCCCATGGAGTCTCCTCACCTTTTGTCCTGGAATTCCGGGCACGCCTGGAGCCCCTGTGTCCCCCTGGGATCCGGGAGTGCCGGCGTTGCCGCGGATTCCTTGGATGCCCTGAGCTCCTGGAGGTCCTGGAACCCCTGGCTCGCCCTGGGGAGGGAATCACAAGGATTTTGGGATGTTGGGAGGGATTGGCTGGAGATCCTGGGGCCCCTGGCTCGCCCTGATGAGGGAATCACAAGGATTTGGGGATGTTGGGAGGGATTTGCTGGAGGTCCTAGGGCCCCTAGCTTGCCCTAGGGCAGGAATCACAAGGAAATTGGGATGTTGGGAGGGATTTGCTGGAGGTCCTGGGGCTCCTGGCTCGCCCTAGGGAGGGAATCACAAGGATTTTGGGATGTTGGGAGGGATTGGCTGGAGGTCCCGGAGAAAGTCTGGGATGTCTCCTTGAATTCCCATGTCCAGTGCACGGAATTTGGGACACCACTCCCAGTCCTGATCCATGAGGAGATCCGAGGGCCGGAGAAATCCTCACCAAACTTTGGGATGTCTTTTCTTGCCAAGTTTTGGTGACAAAAGGGATTTTCCATGGCTAAATAAGGACAGAGCCTTCAGCTCCTGACCTGTGGTGAGTTCACACATCCCAGAGATCCCTGGAACTCATTCCTGCTGAACCCAAAATTCCCTGGATTTTGGTTTTTTTTCCCCCAGCCTGAGGGTGTTCCCGCTGATTGCAGAGAAATCACCCCAAACCCTTCCACGATTCCATCTTTTGGAGGACACAGAGAATTCCCTCTATCCCAAATCCTTCTCCTGCTTTTCCAGGATGATTTTGGCGCTTTCTCTTTGCAGCCACTTCCGTGCTCCACATCCAGCAGTGGAAAACCAGGATGACAAAGAGGAAACATCCAAAGAAAAAAAAAAAATCCAAGAGAGATCCAACCTCACCTTAAATCCAGGTGGCCCAGCCTGGCCAATGGGACCTCTGAACCCAATTCCTGGTTCTCCCTGTGGAAGGAAAGTCAGGAAAAATCAGGAATTCTCCTTCCAGTGTAAAGCCAGCACAGGGAGAGTTTGGTTCATGCTGCTCCAGGGAAATCCAGCTGAAATCCCACAGAGCTGATCCCATTCCAAGGGCTCCTACAGGGCCCTCATCTCCTCTGGATGATCTGAGCTGGAGAGGCAGAGCTGCTGGGAATCAGCTTTGGGAAAGAGGGAGCTGGAATATTCCTGGGAATGGTATCCAAGGACTCTGGGTTAGACACATTCCCTGGGAATTCTGTGCCAGGGCCCTGGGATTATTCCCAAAGGCTGATCCTGGGATTATTCCCAAAGGCGGATCCAGGGACATACTCATACTTGGGAATTCTCATTCCCAAGGTGTCCTGTCTGTGTGATTCCTCCTGGAATCTTCCCCCTGGTCCCCAGCCAGGTCTCAGGAGGTGACCTGGACACTGACCCCAAGGTGGGACCTGGGAAAAGGAGGAAAAGTCACCAACTTTGTCCTTTACCTTCTGACCTTCTTCCCCTCGGTCTCCTTTGGCGCCCTGGGGAATAAAAAGAGGATTCCGAGGTCATGGAATTGTCACCCCTGAGCAAGAGATTTCCAGGGATTCTCTGCCTGGAATGTGGGGGGAAAAAATCTGGGAAAACCTCCTAATTCCAAGGAATTCAGGGATGGGATGAGAGGGGACATCAAACACCAGGTCGTTGGCTGGGTGAGTGACATCAATCCCTACTTCAATTATTGGGGTTTTTTGCATTACATAAAAATGTAATTTTTACATTAATTTTAATGCAATCGCTTTAAAATAAATAATTTAATTTTTTCAAACACCAAAATAATTAGTTTAATTTAATTTAANAATCTGGGAAAACATCCTAATTCCAAGGAATTCAGTGATGGGATGAGAGGGGACATCAAACACCCCCTCTCAGGTCGTTGGTTGGGTGAGTGACATCAATCCCCACTTCAATTATTGGGGGTTTTTGCATTACATAAAAATGTAATTTTTACGTTAATTTTAATGCAATCGCTTAAAAATAAATAATTTTTTTCAAGCACCAAAATAATTAATTTAATTTAATTTTATTTTATTTTATTTCATTTAATTTCATTTTATTTCATTTAATTTCANTTGGAGGAGATTCCCGAATAAACTCTGGAGCTGATTCCAGCACTCACCTTCTCTCCAGGCTCTCCCACCTCCCCAGGCTGTCCCTGCAAGACAAAATTCCCTTTCCAGCCACTTCTCTTCTCTCCTTTTCTCCCAGGATTCCATCCAAAATTCCCCATGGGATTCTGCCTTTCTCCGGAAATTCCGTGTCCCGCCCCACTGGATCTGCCACCTGCTCCCTTTGAATTTCCATTGCCCAAATGATTTTTTTTTTTTTTTGTGGCATTTTTTTCCCATCCCCATCCCTGTGCCAGGGCCGGATTGTCCTTATTTTCCTTGTCCATCCCATTTTTTAGTTCTCTTATCCAGCAGAAAATCAACATTGGGAACCTCCCCTGGCCTTCAGTTTTCGGCGTCATAGAACAAAACAATTCCATCATTTAGGCCGGAAAAATTCCTCAAAAATCACTAAATCCAACCTTGAAATTTTGTATTTCCTCCTGAGTGCGGCAGATGTGTGGGAAAAACTTGCTGGAATTTGGGAACAAAACCCCCAGGAAGGTTTGGGGGGAAAACGTGGGAATGTGTCAGTCCCAGTTTTCTTTGGAGCTGATTGTCCCCTCCACGATTCCCAACTGCTTTTCCCTTTCCAGACCCTCTCAGCACATGGAATTTGGGTTTCAAAGGATCAGGCTGGAAAACCCCATCCCTACCTTTTCTCCTTTTTCTCCTCGGGCTCCAGGAGCTCCCATTTCTCCCTGGGGAAAAAACCACCAATCCCCAAAAAAATCAATCCCAAAAATTCATTATTCCAAGGAATTTTCCCTCCCCTCTTTGCAGGGTGCTGCTCTCATTCCTGCTCTAGTTTTTTTTGGCAAATATCCATGGAGGGAATCCCTGATTTCTAGCACTTGCATTCCCACAATGGGTTGGGAATTATCCTGTGGGAACACAGAGGGAAAACCAGAAGTCCTGGAGCAAAGGCCAGGGATAAGTGACAAATCAAGGGTTTCCCTATCCCAGGACAATTCAGACGTTAAAGAATTCCACGAATTCCAGGAATTTGAAGGAGACAGGAGGAATCCCAACCCGACTGAGGATTCCCAAAACACAAATCCCATGTTTGGATCAGCTGTGAAAGATTCCACCCTGGAATTTCTGCTCATCACCAGCGGCAAAACTGCTGATTTCATCTTGGATTTCTCCATTTTTTTCCTGTCATTCCTCAGTTTCCAAAGTGAGACAATGGGAAAAATAGATCATTATCCTGGGAATGTGCATTAAAAAGTGGGATAAAAGCACTGACCTTTGGGCCACGGGAGGAGGGGTCTGCTGGGACACTTCCCTCCTTCTGCAAGGAAGAAATGCACCGGGATGGGATGGATCCATGGGATGGGATGGGATCCATGGGATGGGATGGGATCCATGGGATGGGATCCATGGGATGGGAGAGGATGCATCCATGGAATGGGATGGAATGGAATGGGATTTATGGGATCCATGGGATGGGATGGGATCCATGGAATGGGATCCATGGGATGAGATGGGATCCATGGGCTGGGATCCATGGGATGGGATGGGATCCATGGGCTGGGATCCATGGGATGGGATGGATCCATGGGCTGGGAGCCATGGGATGAGATGGGATCCATGGGATGAGATGGGATCCATGGGATGGGATCCATGGAATGGGATGGGATCACTGGGATGGGATCCATGGGATGGAAGAAAGGAGCAGCTGCCTCTTCCCAGGGATAAGAGCAGGACAGGAGGAATTCCGTACCTTAATCCTCCTTGGATGATGAGGGCCTGGATATGCCTGGGATTCAAAAAGAGGAGAGGGAAGTGTGAGAGCAGCTGGAAAAGCTTTTCCTTGAGCCATGGAAAAGACACCTCTGAGGAACGGGACGTGAGGAAGGAAGCGGGGAATCCCAGAGGGAAGCCGGGGCGTTCCAGGGATCATCAGGATCCTCTGGAGGGTTCCTGGTTGGATTTGGGGTGGCCTCCAGGCTCCCATCTGGGAGCTGCCAGGACCAAGGAATTCCTGAGCAATTCCTGAGGAATTCCAGGCCTTTGGGAATTGGCACAGGTGTCCCATTTTAACCCTGGAATTTCTGGAGAAGGTGTGGACGAGCTCAGCTCATTCCTCCTGGGAATGCAGGGTGAGGGTCACTCCCTGAAATTTAGGAAAAACATCCCGAATTTTCCATCCTTAACTCCTGGGACTAGGAATTTTTGCTCTTAAATTTTATAAAAACCAACTTTTTTTTTTTTTTCCCCTCCCCATTTCTGGGATCTCGTGTTAAAGATCCCTGGAATGTCCAGGTGTGCCAGGGCGGGTTTACCACCACTCCCACAGGGAAATAACTTCGACATTCCAAAGGGATTCCAGTTGTTTTGTTTCCCTCAAAAACCCAGATTATTCTGTTCCCTCATTTCCCTGGAAAAATTAATGGAGAAGGATCTGTTTGTCTGTGACAAATGGTTCCTGCAGCAGCTGCTTCCTGCTTTATTTATGGATATTTATCCCTAAATCCCACACTCATCGTGCCTATGCCCAGGTGGGAAAACAGGGATCCACTTCCATTGCTCACCGTGGATCCCGACGGGAATTTCTGTGCTCCCGGAGCACCGGGGGGATGAGCTGGTGAGGGAGCCTCCAGGGAAGGGGCGCTGCTTCCTCCTGGATCACAGGGATGGCTCTGGAATGGGATCCTCACGGGGTGTCCCTCACGGCCGGGAGATCTCCTGGATCGGTGCCTTGGGATGGCGGAGCCGTCGTCGGAATTCCCGTTTTCCTGTGGGGAGGGAAAGCTGATATGTGGACAAGGAATGGTTTAAAGCCAACAGAGGAGAGAGTTGGGTTGGATGGGAAGGAAAGAATTCCTCACCCAGGGAATGGGGAAAACCCTGGGAAAGGTTTCATGGAGAAATTGTGGATTCCTCATCCCTGGAAGTGTCCAAGGGGAGGTTGGATGGGGCGTGGAACAACCTGGGATGGTGGAAGGTGTCCCTGCCATGGAACTGGAGGGGCTTTAGGATCTCTCCCAACCCATTCCGTGATTCCATGAAATCCTAACTATAAAATAATAGTTTTATATATATATATATATATATATATAAAACTATTATTTTATAGTTAGGATTTCATGGAATCANAACCTTAAGAATTCCATGATTCCGTTTCCCGATTTATCACCAGGCCCACAAATCCACAGCCGATTCAAAGGAATAAAACTCCACCTAAATTATCCCAACTTGGAACTCAAAATCCTTTCCCACTCCAACCATTCCCGGGCAACTCCGTGTTTATTGCACCTGGAGCATCCAATTGGAATAAACCACCAAATAATGCCAATTAATGGCCATATGTTAATCAGCCCCTCGGTGATAATTTGGAATATTTAAGGCACGCTGAGTAAAACAAATAATTCCTGACCTGGCTCCTAAATTGCTCCTGCTTTTCCATAGCAGCAATAGGAAATGACCCATTGGAAAAAATGAGAATATTCCTATCGAGGATATTCCCAGCAATCATTTCCTGAGCCAAATATTTGGGGGATATTTGGATCTGAAAGCAAAAAATTGAATTAATTTGCCGTAAAAGTCCTGAGGAGCACAAAGAAGAGAAGGAAAAATCAGGATGTGGTGCAGTTATTTAGAGATATTCCCCCCCCCCCTTTTTTTTTTTTTTAGGAACAAAGATCTGGATTCACCTCCATTAATTTCATGGATTTTTGGATGGTTTAAGCCGCGAAAAATAAATCCTAAACTTCCAGGGAATGTTGGTGAGTGCAGCTCGGTGAGGTTTTCAGGGATGATCGTCCCGTTTTCCCGGATTTTAACAAACCACGGGATAATTCCACCTCGTGGATAACGAACCCAACAAATTTCTGGTTCATGAAGGGGAAAAAAAAAAAAAATTGAGCCAATTAAAACTGGAATTCTTTACTGGAAGAGGATGAGGATGAGTGAAAAAGGGATAAAAGAGGGATGAAGGTTATGCTGGCACGGGGAAAACCCATCGAGGGTGGGTTTTTTGGGATAAAAGAGGGAAAATCTCCCAGAAATGGCACCATGGGATGGCACCACATGGATTTTCCCACCCCAAGGTGGTTTTTTTGGGATAAAAGAGGGAAAATCTCCCAGAAATGGCACCATGGGATGGCACCACATGGATTTTCCCATCCCAGGGTGGTTTTTCTGGGGATAAAGGAGGGAAAATCTCCCAGAAATGGAATAACAGGATGGCATCACATGGATTTTCCCTTCCTAGGAGATAAAAGAGGGAAAATCTCCCAGAAATGGCACCATGGGATGGCACCACATGGATTTTCCCATCCCTCCTTCCTGGGCACTGCTCATTCCCCTGGGAACAGCTCTAAAACACTCCACAGATCCTTGTGGAGGAAATTCCTGAGATTCCAGAGGTTGCCAAGACCTGGCTGAGGTTTGGAAATGTTCCCTGGGATCCCATTTACTGGGAAATTGCCAGGAGTAATGAGGCTCCAATCATTCCGTAATTCCTCCGTAATTTTGGCAGTTTCCTGCTCCAGGAATGAGGCACTTCCAAGAAAAAATTGGAAGGCTGCTGTTTCTTCAAGGAATGATTTGTTGCCGGCAGGGGAAAAAAAAAAATAAAATAAAGGAAGGAAAAGAGGGGAAGGGAGAAAAGGAGGGAAGATAAAAATGTAAATAAAAGGGAGGAGGGGGGGAAAATATTCCTGCCAAAAAGGAAAGAGAAAAATAGAAAAAAAAAGTCAGGATTTCAGGGAGGAAAATGAAGCAATTGTGAGTTTATCCATATGGAGATGAGGGGGATTTGTCCAGATTAACTCTGGAAAGGACTAAGCTTAAATCCAGGGATGGAGGAGGAGGAATTTTTTGGGATGGTCTCATAACCCAAAGCAGTGGGTCATCCATGGATGAGGATCCAGCCCTGCTCTGGACACGTGGGTTTGGGCTCATCTCTCTCTTCCCAGTTCCTTTGCTTCCAATTAATTCCTGCCAGGAATTGCTCCTCGGGAGCTCCTGGGCTGTTCCACGCTCCGTAAGACTTGAAATAGATGGAAATTTGT